>JAODOY010079009.1:0-15437 GCA_025399855.1 Forbesichthys papilliferus | reverse complement strand
AGCCATTAATGTCTAAACCGCTGGCAACAAAAGTGAGTACACCCCTAAGTGAAAATGTCCAAACTAGGCCCAATTAGACATTTTCCCTGCCTTCAGCAAACTGTTTGCAAGCTTTCTTGTGCATCATCTTTAGAAGAGGCTTCCTTCTGGGACTACGGCCATGCAGACCAATTTTTTGTGGAAGACACTCAAGGCCTACCTTAGGGGGGTTATTATATCTTACTCTTCCTATGCAAACAAAACCTGCAGAGCTAAGATTGAAGAGCTTTCTGCTGCCATTCTTGACTTGAACCGGCAATAGGCCTTGGCCCCTTCCCCAGAGTTATACAAGCAGCACTTAAACCTACAGTCCGAATTCAATCTGGTTTCCACTAGGGATGCGGAGCGGTTGCTTTTACACTCAAGCGCTACCTATTTTTAACGCCGGGATAAGGCCACTTGCCTGCTGGCACACCAACTGAAACGACAGCTGCTTCACAGCTAATTCCCCAAATCACAGATGCCTCCCAAACGTATTATTGACACCTTTACATCATTTTATGCCTCCCTATACACACGAATCTCCAGCAAATGACACCAATATTAATCAATTTCTGCAATCACTAGATTCTTCTACGGTTGATGCTGATGCTGTGTCTCGCCTTGAATGCCCTCTCACCTATGAGGAAGTGGTTCGGTCTATAAAGTCAATGCAGATTGGTAAGGCCCCGGGCCCTGATGGATTTCCCACAGAATTCTTTAAGAAATGTAATGACAAATTAGAGCGCTTACTGCTATCTGTTTTAAAAAGAGTCACTGGAATGGGGTACTCTGCCACCAACCTTAACCCAGGCATCCATAGCGCTGCTTCTTAAGAAGGGAAAGGACCTGACTTCATGTTCGTCATATAGGCCATTGAGCCTCCTTAATGTGGATGTAAAGGTGCTTGCAAAGCTGCTAGCACAGTGCCAGGAGACGGTCCTACCAGATGTCATATCAGAGGAACAAACTGGCTTTATCAAGGGAAGACACTCGTTTTTTAACATTCAGAGCAAGTCTCGGAGTATCCTGAGCTTGTAATTTCTCTTGATGAGGAAAAGGCCTTTTATAGAATCTATTTGCCGTTGTCAAGAAATTTGGGTTTGGAGACTAGTTTTGCTCTTGGGTCCGCCTCCTGTACGCATCCTCCCAGGCCAGTGTCTGCACTAATGACATCCGTTCCAAATATTTTGCCTTAGGACGTGGCACTAGGCAGGGATGTCCTCAGTCCCCGCTACTGTTTGCCATTGCAATTGAACCCCTTTTTGTGGCCCTGCGGGCGTCGCCCGTTTCAGGGTGTTTCGCGTGAAGGGGTTGATCACAGGCTGTCACTGTATGCAGATGTTTTGCTACTTTATGTGAGTAACACTGCTGTTTGCCTACCCTCTATCCTATCTATTTTGGACAGCTTCAGTTCTTTCTCAGGTTACAAGTTAAATCTCCAGAAAAGCAAATGCTTTCCAATAAACCTGACGGCACTCCAGCTACGACCTGACTTCCCTTTCAAACTCAGCCACTCTAGCTTTAGTTATCTTGGAGTGAATGTGACTCATTTCAGTATCTTTTCTCCTCAAACCTTGCTCCTCTTCGCACACAGATGAAGTCTGATTTCCAGAGGTGGGGTAGTTTACCCCTTACACTTATAGGGAGAATCAATGCAGTGAAAATTAACAGTTTGCCTAAATTCCTTTATCTTTTTCATTGTATTCCCTTATTTCTACCAATATCTTTTGTTGTCAATTGACCAGGCCATCTCTCCATTCATATGGGTCGGAAAGGCACCTAGGGTCAGTAAATCTCTGCTTCAGAGGTGTAGAGTTGGAGGAGGACTGGCATTACCCAATTTCCTTTATTACTACTGGGCTGCCAATTTTCAAAAACTTACATTCTGGCTACATACTTCAGACTTGCCATGGCGCCATCTTGAATCACGGTCCTGCATCTCTACCTCTATCCCAGCCTTGCTCTGTTCTCCTCTTCCAATATCCTCATCTCGCTATACTGGCAACCCGATTGGTGCTCTCCACCCTTAAAATCTGGTACCAGTTTCGACGACATTTTAAATTTTCCTCTTTTCCTCCACATTGAGCCTTATTTATAGGAACCACGCATTCCCCCCATCCATAGTGGATACTGCCTTCTCCCAGTGGGACAGGAAGGGCATTGGGACCTTCCAGGACATGTATGGAGACAAAGGTTTTGTTAGCTTCCCCAATCTTGTCTATAAGTGCTCTCCGCCTCAATCTCACTTTTTCCGCTACCTTCAGGCACGGCATTTTGCTTCCTATCAGTTCCCTGATTATCCCGCCTCATCCCCAGGTCAACCCTGAGACACTGTGCTGTCTCTGCTGCCCCATCAGAGGGGGTTGATATCCCACATCTACACATGCATCATGTCTATAGACAAGCACTCTAGTAACAAAACAAAGTTGGCTTGAGAGCGGGAGTTGGGGGTTGGGTTAATGCAGGAGTGGTGGGATGAGGCAACAGACAGGATACGCTCTACAACACCCTGTGCCCGTCTGGGTATTATTCAATTTAAAGTTGTACACAGAGTTCACTTTTCCAAGACCAGATAGCCCATATATATCTCAGTGTAAGAGTGTGATAGATGTCATGCCTTCCCCTGTGACCTTACCCATATGTTTGCCCAATGCCCTGCCCTGGACAACTATTGGAACTCTATATTTCAAGTTCTATCTGAGGTGCTAGGTGTTGCCCTGCAGCCATGGATGTAGTTGCATTTACATCATTATTGGCCCGGCGTGAAATACTTTTGAATTGGAAGTCAGCCCACCCCCCAGCGGTCTCTCAATGGCTTGGGGATGTTATGTTTTTCTTGCAACTAGAAAAAATAAAATTCTCACTCAGGGGCTCTGCTGCCAGCTTTAATAAGAAATGGCAATCTTTTATTTCTTACTTCAAGAACTTAATGAGGCTACCCTCCAATTAGTTTACTTGGCTATGTTAATTAATAGACAAAATATTAAAAGCCATATGCATTGAAGCAAAATCATTCCATGACTCTTTATTGTGTATATTGCCAGATAATGAAAAGGAGAAAAACAAGGTTTGGTATAATGCAAAGGTAATTGATAACAATGCATTGAGGCTGCTGTGATATGGTTGTCAAATACTGAGGGACAAAACCACGATGATTATGAAGAGGTTGTTGTAGGAAAAGGGCATGTTATGAATGACAACGCAATATGTCTAAATTACAGTATTTCTAATGTTTCAACAAAAAGAAGCCATCGCAGTGGGAAGTCATCTGTGTCATTGTCAACCTCCTCTGCATGTGAAATAGCAGAAGCAGAAAGGGCAGCACTAGTTGCACATGCAACTGCTCTAAAAGAGAAACATGCTCTGGAAGCACAAGAACAGGAATTCAGGAAAAGAAAAGAACACGCAAATTGAAGTTGAAATGGCTGCAGCTACTACCAAGTTGACAGTGTTGACAGTAAAGAGAACCAACAGCATATCTTCATCAAACGGAATTAATTCCTATGTTGAAAAGTCAACTAAACGAAAGGAGAAACAATTGCCCCTAAAAACTACTGCAACTGTCAAGATTATGGAACAACAGACAGTCTTTCATTCAGCTTAGTGTTCTCAACCTGCAACTGTAACACACAAAACAGCCATACAGCAAAAGAACAGAACGCATGAGGACGACTACAGCCAACCTAATACTCATATTGGATCAAACAGGAAAATAACTCAGGGTGCCATGTTGGGTGGAGGAATTGGACATGCCAACATGAACGACAAGTTAAAATACTAAGTGCCCCTTTCTTTGGAGATATCTTGGAGCCACAGCATAGTTTGTTACCTATAAGAGGGCCGAAGATGTTCAAGTCTCAACCCTACATCAGGCCAAAAGGGAACAGCTTTGCCACTGCTGTAACAACTGAGGATACAGTTAAAGGGACATCAACCTCAAGAATATCTCCCCAGGAAAGCAATCCAGTTAAAACTAATAACTCAGATTCATGCTTTCATTGCTCAGGTGGCCATCTATTGTTAAAGTGTCCACAGGTAGAGAAAAGAATGCACCGGAATAAAATAAGCTTCCTCAAGGAAAAGGGAGTTCGTTTCAGCGCTCTTCACTTGGGACATATGAGAAAAAAAATATAACAGGCGCTTGATTTGCAAAATATGCAGTGGAAGGCACCCAACTGTTCTTCATATTCCAAAAGGGGAATTGAAAGAATAGGCATTGACCCTGGTTACGGAAACCTGGGAATAACCAGGTGTCAATGATGCAACAATGCCAAAAGAAGCTTGTGGTCATACAGGGGCCGGTACTGATGACTGTTTGCTTTGCTTTCCATCCTTCTGGTGAAGATCAAATCAAGTACTACGGGCAAGGTAATACAAACCTATGCCTTCTTGGACCCGGGCAGTACAGGCTCATTCTGCTCGGAAAAGCTAATGGAAAATCTGAATGTGTGTGGTAGAGGAACCAACCTGTTTCTACGAACCATGGGGTAAGAAAGGTTTGGAGGTGGCTGCTATTGATACTATCAAGTTCTACAGTCTGCCAGGGGTTCACACACAAAAGAAAATGGGCATCATGAATAGCTCTGCAAAGCTACAGGATGGTATTTACAGTCTACAACTGCCTTTCAGGAAAGATGTCCTAACCCATCCCTGAGGTCCGCTTCCCAAAAGCTTTAAATGGTTCCAAGAACACATTTAAAGACCAGAGGTGATTGTGCATTTGGTGCGGTGGCACCAAGGCTATGGAACTCTCTCCCTTTAGACTTGAGAGCCTTAGATTCTGTGGACAACAACAAAGAACAGCTCAAGACATCTTTTTCTGCAAGCTTTTAATTAGCAACATAGCGTTAGGTTTTTGTTTTATATTATAATGTACTTCTATCTTGTACGGTGTAGGATTTTATTTTATTTATTTGCATTGCTTTTACTGTACAGCACTTTGTGACCTTTGTCTGCAAGGTGCTCTATAAATAAACATTACTTACTTATCTTGCCCAATAACTTTTGTATAGCAAGGTAACAACTTCTCTGTATAAAACAAGAAATGGAAAAGGTCAAGGCTAAACAAGGTGGACAGTTTTTGTCCAGAGAAGACTTAGAGGAAGCTGAGACATCCATCATCAGGTTTAATCAACAGGACATATTCAAATAGGAGACTTCTACGTTAACATCTGGAACACATGGAGTAAAGGAGCAACAGCCCTATCTACAAATTAGACCCTTTCTGTGAGAATGGACTACTGAGATTTGGAGGACGTCTCAATATGGCAGCCATGCTGGAAGACAAAACACCCTGTTATTTTGTCAGTTAATCTCTACACCAGTCCTCAGGCATATCCATGAGGATCTAGGACATGGTGGAAGAAATCACATGCTCTCCAAATTACGCAGGAAGTATTGGATCACAAAGGCAAACTGCTGCCAGAAAGATTATATTCCAATGTACATTTTGCAAACGACTTAGAGGAAGACTAGGAGAACAGAAGATGGCAGACCTGCCTACAGAGAGACTTGTGCCTGACCTCCCACCATTTTACAGTGTCGGAGTTGATTATTTCAGACCCGTGGAGGCAAAAAGAGGGCGTGGCTCAAAACGCTATGGCATTATTTTTACCTGTATGACAACTAGGGCGATTCATTTGGAGATGGCATACTCTCGACACTGATTCATGCATTAATGCAATCTTCCGCTTTATTTGCAAAAGAGGACAGATTTCTACAATGAGATCAGACAATGGAACCAACTTTGTGGGAGCTGAAAGGGAGTTAAGATAAGCTCTATTTGAATTGAAGCATCATAAGATTCATAATGCCGACGGATTTGTCGGTTAAAAAGCGTCGGTTACAGCATACACACGTAGTGTTTGAGATGAAAATATGCAACGTAGTCCTACATATTTTATTTGCTTCAAGGCTGATTTTGTTTCACTTTCGCCAGGCAATGTGTTTTATCAACGAACCATTGATGTCATTTGACAATAGCGGAACTGCAGAAATGTTCATTTTTACTCAGCCAGTAAAATCTAATCTAAATCTAAGTAAGATGGAAACTATGGCTGGAAAGTTCAAAGGCACCGTTTGCATAGCTTACATTACAGTTTTTTGTGAATGTATTACTCCTTGTTGATCCACCTGGAACACAAAGTAGGCTACTTGCTATTTGTCTTTTCGACGAGTGGAGGCGGAGCTACACTTCCATGATACCGTATGTGTCCAGGTTGGATTACCGGTACTGTACAAATAGCCCTAATAAATCATGGTTTTTACCTTTGAGTAGGCTGTAGCAACTTGCTGAAAGAACTTGTCATCAGGGCACTTGCTGTATTCTGTGATTTTTTCCCTGTCGTCATCATAGGGGTAGTTAACCACCAAGGAACCTGAGTTCGTCAACATAGAAAACACCAAAATATGAATAATGTGAGACATTTTAGCCAAATATACAAAAAATGCAACAATTGAGCTCTTCTTGAATCTGAGTTCAATATTACTGGTTATGATCTACTATACAACTGATCTAACTAGTAGGGCTGGACCAGAATATTCAACTATTCAGATATTTGTTTGATGTGTAGCTATTTGAGTTTCAATTTTAGTATTAAATGTTATTAATTTATTTTTATTTGTTTAGCTTTTACACGCATATTTGCTAGATATGTGTTATATACATGTTATGTGTTCAATATTGCATGGTTGAGCCTACACACTAATCAACACAATCTGTTTTAACTGGCTTGGTCTGTAAGAAGATGGGATGAGATCTGTCTACTGTCATTGGCTATTGCAGACTGCTGAGAACTCTTATTGGTTCAACTGAATTGTCAGTGAAAAGCTCAGACTGCACCGACTATTTTCAGATCCCAAGCCCCGCTAACGTGCAAACTATGAGTATGAGAGAATAGATTGAAAATTACGTCTGCAGGGTAATATGATATGAATGCAATGCAGTCCTTGCAGACATAATTTATTAATCTTTTAAGTAAATTGCACGAGAGTTTTAATACCGCGCAAGCATTTTCATTTTATTTTTCTTTGGTGGGCGATACATCGAATATACTCAATGTATTGTTAAATGTTCTTCAGACGATGTAGTAAATGAGTATATTGCGAACATCGAGTATTTAAATTGTCAGATAATACACTGGCATGAGATCCACTTCATTTCTCAAACATTATCACGATTCACATGATTCATGAGAGGCAAGTGTCTATGACGTCGGCAAGATGTGTGTTAGTCCAGCAACACTATGTTGAGTGTAATATGTTGTAACAAGTGCGGAAAACCCTCCCTAATTTCCAACATTGATAAACAACAGGCTTTACTCGTTGTGGATGTACAGTAGCCTAGTGCTGCAAACCAGACTAAAATTACTTTTAGGCACCGCTTCTTCCTCAAACGAAAGCTCATTGCAAGCTTAATATATAAGGCCAAGATATTCCTCTGTGGACGTAATGCTCACAATGCGGATATAGATTGCTTGTTGGTTTGTCGGCTGTTTCTGTAAGCCATGCTAAAGGATTAGCTATACACAGGTCAGGTACGTATGTGCACAAACAATTCCCCATGTTAGTGCAAGTAAGAGATTCGCTTGAAATGAATATTTATTTGCATAGACTAATTTGTGAGCTTAGACCATTGCGGTCTGTACGGGCTTCTGGTCATCCATGTGTAGTCAATTGACGAATGCCTTGTCTTTGGTGCACAGCATTTATAATTTGACGGGTATAGCACATACTGTGCTCTGTCTGTTTTTGAGTTAAAAAACTGATTCGGTATTTTCATACATACATACTTTTATTTTATAAAGATTTACATTTGATATTTGCTAAACTTTTTATCTTGTGCAGCAAGAATGGAAAACCTTAAATCAGACTAACTGTACTTGATATAGTCTACAAGTTTAATTTTAATCAACTGTGTCAGTAAACAGGCAGAGAACCATTTTAAATCAAGGCATTTGTGACATCTTAAATGTATTTGGCTTAAAACTGAGCACTTAACAAAAAAAAAAACGGAATATCGAGATATATATCGTGTATCGTTATTGAGCCAAAAAATATTGAGAGATTACATTTTGTCCATATCGCCCAGCCCTAAATCTAATGCATTTTGGACAGTATATTACTGGATTGTATTGTCAGGACCTTTGCCAAAGTGACAAGAAGATTGAATCGAATAGTGGATTATGTTAAGGTTATCAATGGATATGAGCCTTCATAGATAAGTAGTTTCCTCAGATTTTAAGAATGTTGGTCTGACAAAAACTGTACTAAGTAGAGTCATGTGCACAAGCCTGCAAACACTCCTGACTGCTAGCTTATATGTTCTAACAATTTACATGAGTTTTGTTTGTGTCTTGTGCCCTACCACCCCAAAGCTTTGTCTATTGTAATATCAGAGTACTCATGTACTCTGACCTTAGGTTATAGATATCAAGTCTTGCCTCCGTGTAGGTTAGCTGACAGGACAAAGGGAATACTCTTCAACCAATTCATCACAGCCAATGTCTCTGGCTGCCTGGTCTCTGTTATGGTGACAAACTGGTCTGGAAAGTTGCGATTCAGGTCTAAGTTGTTGCTGTTGTTGCGTCCCTTGTAGCCTTTCACATCTCCTGCAAGGAAAGGACAGGAACAAAACAGTTTGATGGGTTTGTAAAAACATGTCTGTTGAACTCAACAGGAGGGTTAATCCTTATTGCTAATAAAGACCATTTGCCGACAAAAGCATTGTGAGGTAAATGTTTTTTGGTTCAATTGTAAAGTTCATTTATAGAACACATGTTTTGCTTTATTAAATAATGGTAAACTATTTTGTTACAGACAAAAGTAGGCTACTGCGATGCAAATTGTGTTATTATTTCAAACAAAACCTTAAGATCCATTTAAAGAAGCAAATATTAAAGTGGACATGAAGCAGCCTAATGTTGATTGTTAATTATAGACATTACGTGTTTTGGTATGTATTTTGAGAAAAGTATATATACAAACGGTTGCACATTAAATTGTAGTAGGTTTTACAACGTTATTATTTTGAACTTGGTCACCGCCATTTTGCCGTCTACGTCAATAGGTTGATTGGTCTACCAGTCTACCTAGAGAGAGCAGTTTCAGGACGTAAAATCTCGAGTCAAACTTTCATGTTGCTTTAAAATATGGAAATCGAAGATTAAAGAAATGTTTAGATTACCACAATCCCAATGGTGTAAAATGTCCAGCCAGTGAGGAGGATTAAAAGAGTACATTTAGTTCATTAAGAGGGAGCAGCCATCGTTTCCTGACATGAGGGGAGACCGGGGAACACCTGGCTCTTGTGGTTACTTCACTGAAATGCCGACTGCAAGCGAGTCATTCTTCCTCCAGGACACTTATGTGGATGCTTTTCTTGTGGATCTCTCCTGCATTACCCTGGTCTGCAATTATTAGATATTCATCTATGAGGGACGAATATTTTGGAAGTGCCAATGGTGCTTTTTACTACGCGAAGTCTGTGCGGAGACTGGAGCAGCCTATCAACAGCAGCAGGTATTAAAACCTTAGCCAGCAATAGCCTAGCTACTTAGCATGTAACACAGGGCAGATACATATTTGATGAAACAGTCAGTAATTTAAAATGGCAGGTAACATCTTGGCTGATAAAACTATTTAATCAGTTTGGAAGCTACAGTACTGAGACTGCTACAGTAGTTATAGTACCGGTGTCAAGATAGTGGGGTAACGTTGTACTGTACCGAGGCAAATAAAGCTGAACGTAATGTCTAGTTTGAACCAGTTGTCAATGAGGCTAATGTTTGTTCACAAGTATGATACTGGAAAGTGTTTATTGGCAAAATTTAATAGATTGTTTTACAAAAAGCAGCTGAAATTGTTTATGGTGTACCGGTTATAGTTTAGAAAATTCTTTAGTCTGTTCAGGTTAACTGAAGACATCTTATCCAGGATACAGTAACATATTATAGCTTGTGGCAACCTCCACCAGGAATGTTTTCCCATCATCACAACACTATGGTTTTCAATATCATTGTATTATTATGTATTCATGTTACCAAGAAGCAGCAAATACACTTTGAAGTACTTTGCTACATATTGTTTGAGTCAAATTAATGTAATTGTTATTGTAAGTTCCACACAGTACAAATATTTTATTTTATTATAGTTTTATCTGTTATTTTTCAGAGACTATTTTGGGGCAGTAATGTTGCAAATCTGCTCTGCTGATGTCTTTCCACTGAGAGATCAGAACTACAGGAGAAGCTATGCCACAACTTTGTCCTGGGCCAGGGTGATTGTCTCTTTTTAGCTGTTGCAGTGCTGCATGCATAAACACAGCCTTGCACCTGTGGATCACACCAGAAACAATGGCCCTCATTTATCAATCGTAGTAGTCATTTATATACCAGGCCCTAAATATGCTGGACTAGACTGTTTTTACGACAATATAATATTTTGCTGTCATGCTACATATATATAGGCCTATATGAATGCATATAGGCTACGCTTGAATGTCAGAATCAGCCTATATGGGCTCAAAACCACTCACAGATAATTCTCTGCCACTTCCACTATGCTGCACCGCTAGTTATATGACTCAAAAACTTGTATACACGAGTTGAGACATGATCGTGAGATTTGATCGTTGCGTGAAAATAAAAGTACGCATAGATTTCTGTTGTATGCACTTTTCATAAATGAGCGACAATGTCCTTTCTCAAGGTATAGTCTTTGTCCAACTTTCTTGGTGTAAAAAACTGTTGAGCACATTTTTAATACTAGTGTTTGTATTGTTTCTGACCCTCCTGTTTTTGCTCTCTTAATATTGCAGTTATGGTCCAGTGCAGCTACACGTGGGCGAGCCTCAAACCTCTCCCACAATGACTTTTAACAACAACAGCAAAATTTGTGTAGAGACAGAAGCACTTAACCATAGAATTTTTGGTTCATTGGAGCTGAGAACAAAAATCCATTTAATAACTTTTGTGCTTATTCGTCTGATGAGCATGTTTGCCAAATTTGGTGAAGATCAGTCAAAATTTGTGACCTGTGAAGCTTTTTGAAGCTTTTTCACAAAATTCAAAATGGCGGAAAATCTAAGTAGGCGGATTTGAAAATGGCCACTTGCAAAGTTGTTCAGCAGCTGCTCCTGCATCAGATGGCGATGGTTGCATGTCTGTAGGCCAATCAGGGCTAAAGTTGTTAGTGTGTGACATCTCCTTATGTCTGACATTTGAGCTCATAGACATGTGGCAATATTGTTTTTCTCATTGGGATGCACAAGAATATGCAAGTTCAGTCACTATAGCTCAAACAATCACAGAGTTATTGCTATATGACCATCTCAAATTTGATAATGCGCTGTAGCACCTCCTTTAGGCCGATTGGCGCCAAACTTGGCGGAAGTTAAGGTCAGTGAGCTGCATATATTGAAATAAGTGTTATCACTATAGCTCAAACGAGCACAGAGTTATTGCTATTTGACCATCTATATTTTGAAGATGTGCTGTAGTGCCCTCCAGTGGCCGGTGCAGTCCATATTTTTTCTATATGTTGTAGACCCCTACGGCCTTCAACTAATTAAGTTTGGTGGGGTTCGGGAAATTTTAAGTCTTTTGAATAATACCATGAATTTCATTGGCCCGTGGCGGTCACATGGTTTGAATTACTGACTTCCTGCTTCTTGTAGCACATCACCCTTTGGAACATATATCACACATCAAGTTTGATTGAATTCATTGCTTGCGTTCATGAGTACTGAGCGTAATGAGCGTCCTTTTAACTCGTCTTTCTTGAACAAAACATTTTAATGTGACTCTGTTGCGGTTCGCTGATTTTTTTGACAGCTTAAGGTCAAAAAAAGGTCACAAGAGGTCAAGGCTGCCCTATTGGCTTGCCCCTATGGCTTGGCTCACATAATTGCTGCTTGCAGACATATTTATTAGTATAATTCTGTCATTGAAGTCAATGGCAACCCCTAGGACCGTGTGGTAAAAGGTGGCCAATTTTGGCATGCATGTCAAGGTGCCTTTCATTTGTCATTCCACAAATTTTCATCCTGGTCCATTGCTCCCTATAGCGCCACCAAAAGGTCAAATTTTAGGTAAATTAAAATCTCATAACTTTTGACCTGTGCCGTGGAAATGTACAAAACTAGTATCTGCTGATTCCCTAGACACTCCCTAATCCAGCGCACCATATAATGTCAAAATGTGTCAGAAAAGATTTTCCACCATCTAGGTTTTTCTGAAAAACATAGTCTTACATACTCCTCCTAGACCATTTGTTAAATCTTTACCAAATGTGGTGTGGATCATCTATAGGCCATGCTTATCAAAATATCCAATAATGTTGATAGACATTATTGCAGACGGCCAATGAAAGTACACTGTGTGGCCTATTTCAACTCAGAATAATTTTTAACATTTTGGGTTGTATTTTTGTGATGCTTTAACAAATTTACATGAAACTTCAGCTAGCCCTTCTGACAACTATCCCTTTGACCCTCAAAGTTTGGTGGGCGTGGCTTACAATTAGCCTACAACGCAATCAAATACTGGCAATCAGGAAGCTGCTAGAAAATGCACGCCTCATCCGATTGACAGCCAACCTCTCCTCAGTGTGCTGACCTTCTCCAATAAGTTTCATCGCAATTGCTCCTATCGTTTTTGAACAGCGCCTTCTATATTGTCAAAATCTGGTCACAAACTGCATTTCTGCTTATAATTTTTTCAATTTTCAAAAGATTGTTGATTATGTCATATCAGTAGATTTCTGAGGTTCTCCTCAATCCATTGCACTGAATTATTTCTATAACTTAGAATTATTTTTTTGAGACAGGAATCTTCACAAACATTTGTTAATACATGTGGCAACCTGGTTTAAAGAGCTTCCCTTAATTCCGTCCACTAGGGGGTGTAATAACAATAACATTCACATTTTATTATTTGCATTAATTGCAAGCTATTAATTGCATAGTTCAGGGAAAATACCCTAAACGTACTTTTAAAAAAACTTGTATGTCATGTTATGTTTTATTTTGATTATTACGTAAATGTAAGTGGATAGAAATATGCAGACTTGTTACGTTTGTGTGTCATTATTTCTGTTTATACAGTACAATATAGACTGTGTTTACATGTGTGCAAGGATACAGGGATGCAAAAATATGGGTGCCGTTTTCGTGCTCCAGTAAGGAGTCATGCCGCAGCATTCTGGACTAATTGCAATCTCGCAAGGGAGGCCTGACTAATGCCTACATATAAAGCATTGCAATAGTCCAGCCGGTTGTTATAAAAGCATGTATGACTTTCTCAAAATCACTGAAGGATAAAAATGGCTTCACCTTCGCTAGCATTCTAAGTTGAAAGAAGCCAGTTTTCATAACCAAATTAATTTGTTTCTCCATTGTGAAATTAACGTCCATTTTAACTCCCAGGTTTGTTACTACGAACTTAAGGTAAGGTTCCAGACAGCCTAAATCCCCGCGGGGATTGTCAGGACTTCCCTTGGGGTCAAATATCAATACTTATGTTTTGCTCTAATTAAAATGTAGGAAGTTTAGAGTCATCCAGGCTTTGACGTTGCTTAGACAGTCCAATAGTGTTTTTAAAGAGCTCCCACTTATTCTTTTAAGGGGCAAATATAATTGTGTGTCATCTGCACAGAGACGGAATCCAATGTTTTGGCTTTTTAACAACTAAACCATTACAGTGCAGTGCCTTTTATGCCCACATTGTGTTCGAGGCAAACGATAAGAACCTTGTGGTCTACAGTGTCAAAGGCCGCTGAGAGATCCAAAAGCATAAGGATAGCAGAGTCACCGGAGTCAGTAATGGTTAAAAGATCATTAAAAACTCTTAAGAGTTCCAGAATACTGTTCATTTCTAAGAAGTACTGAACTTGCATCAGGACAACCTTCTCTAAAATTTTCAAACTAAAAGGAAGTTTGGAGATAGGGCAGTAATTTGAAGAATCTAGAGTGTTGAGTTTTGTCTTTTTAATGATAGGCTGTACCACTGCTTCCTTAAGGCAGTGTGGTACGCTTTCAGAAGCTAGGCTGCCGTTTATAATGGCTTCGATGTTAGGTCCAATTGTGTGCCACACCTCTTTAAATAGGTGGGGTGGTACAATGTTTGTAGGACAGCTGGAGGGCCTCGGTTTTGTAACAACATCTTTTAGAGCAGCTAAAGATACCGGTTTTAAACTGGCTGAAGACCACATCACACACTATGGGGGTAAAAGGTTCAGAGGCAGGAAGTGATATGTTTGTTCTAATGGTGGAATTATTTTACACCAAAAAGTGGAGAGATCTTTCACAGGTCATAGAAGGTTCTTTGTATCTAGTGTATTGGGGAATATTAAGAACAGCGTTGATTGTTCGAAAAAGAAGATGGGGTTTCTGGGAAATTCTGTCAGTAAAAAGAGAGGTATTTAGCCCTCTCGGCTTTAACGATTCTCTGGTAACTATGCCAGCCCTCTCCAAGAATTTCATAAAATACCTACATGGTCTTTTTTCCATTTGCGTTCAGCTTTTCTGCATTCTCGTCTTGCAGCTCGAGTGATTTCATTCATCCAGGGTTCAGAGTTAGGTTTGCAACGCCTGGGTTTACATGGTGCGATTTCATCAAGAATATTACAGCAAGTGAATATGAAAGAAGAAATTAACTCCCCTGTATTAAAACAATCTGGTGATCCCATAGTGTCCATGGCAACATTAAATGCGTCAGAGAAATCGACAGCAGTAGTGGGTTTATTCGTCCTGCAGATACAAATAGGAGCAGCTTCTGACTTTTGGCAAGACATGGATACATCAAATAAAACGGGAGCATGACTGGAAAAGATGGCTTTGAGTAGTTCAACATTCACAATAGGCACATTGTATGACAAAAACAAGGTCTAAAGTACGTCTATGGGTCTGTGTCGGGCCATTAATAGACTGTGTGAGGTTGAAGGCTTCGATAAGTTTTAAAAAGTGTTACACCAGTAAGTTTGTAGGACAGCATACATGAATGTTGAAGTCCCCTACAATTAGGATCCTGTCATATTGCAACATTATCCCAGAAAAGAACTCTCCGATGAAGTCTTTGTTTTTTTTAGGAGGTCGATAAATAAGTGATATTTAGTGAGATTTTCCCCATTCAAGTAAGTAAGTAAGTTCAAAGCTTGCAAAGGTAGCAAGAGACACCTGTCTGCAGTTATATTTATCCAAGAATATTTCTGCAAGTCCACTTCCTTGAAATATTCACAATCCAGCAGTAGACGTTCTGAAAAAGAGCTCAACTCACCAACCTTCAGCCATGTTTCTGTCACAAATAAGAAATCCAAATTTTGACTGGAAAAGAGGTCCTTTAGAATTTACATTTACATTTACGGCATTTGGCAGACGCTTTTATCCAAAGCGACTTACATTTAGTACATTTGTCAGTAGT
>JAODOY010078998.1:0-15437 GCA_025399855.1 Forbesichthys papilliferus | reverse complement strand
CACATATATATATACATACATACATACATATATATATATATACACACACACACACACACACACACACACAGTATACACACACTGTACATACATATACACACATATGTGTGTGTGGATGTAGCAACATATGTGTAAAAGACACATCTATCTTAGTTAGAATTAAGAGAGGGCGACAAGAAAAAGAGCATTAAGTACAAAGTCAGGAGGGGTGTATTCGATCGGTGTAAGTCTCACCTGTTGTCTGCTGGGGTGGAGGGGGATCTGAAGCAGTTGGTCTGCTGTCTTGTGTAGGAAGTGGGGGTCAAGCACTCTGATTTTACTGAGGTCACCAAGCCAAAATTGAGGAGGGAGCTTCCAAAAGCCCTTCCTCACCTGGAACATACATGGGAAGACAGACAGACAGAATGGAGAGCCAATAAAAGTGAAAAATTGACTAATTTTTCTACAAGTAGATGCTCAGCACAGAGAAGTAAACTCAGATACATTTAGATCGCTAACTTGTCAGTGCAGCTACGTTATTGTGCAAATTAGAGGCCAGGGTAATAACCCTTCAACAATTTTCAACAATTCTCAACAAGAGACCAGTTGGGTTCAAAGCTACAGTGTGAGATTATGGCTGTGGAAACCACAAAAAACTCTGAAGACCACGGCATTGATGAAGTTGATGAACCATTTAGGTATTTGTACCTGCTTTGCAGGACTGGAAAAGTTTAAATGTGTGCTCGTGCGAAGAGATTAGTATGCCGGCATGCGCAGGTTGTATGTATGTGCGTGTGTCCTCATACATTAGTGTGTCCAATACCCTCTTTTCATCGTAGATTATCTGTTTGAGCCAGTGTAGGTCATACTGTTTGAAAGGCACCAGGACCATTAGTGTCTCGGGGTCATTGTGTTGGGCAGGGTTGTATGAGGCTGACTCTGGGTAGAAAAGCCTCATTGTGGTCCTGTTGCCCACATCTGTTTCAAAGCCCTTCACTGGCGCATCATTCAGCCTACAGTGGGCAGAAGAGAACGTAGTGACAAAACACACTTGGAAGCACTTTTAAGTGCAAACACTCCATGTTCAGCTGCATGCCAGACCTGGGATATTGTAGCTCCAGAGTCATGCAAAGAGAGAGTTGCGTCATCTCTGTTCAATCTAATTAATCGTTTTTTTTCCAAAGCAATGACGGATCGTGGAACCTCAAAACAGTTCCCGGAAGTTGGCAGCAAATACTAAAAGTACCCTATAAATTATATTGTAAATGTAAATCTGCATGACTACTATTTACCAATTAAATGAAGATATATATATATATATCGATTAAAATTGACCACCAATCACTTCCTCAAACTGTTTTGCCATAAATTGTGCTTCTCCATTAACCATATGACATAGCAAAGAAAATGTCAAACTTCTTTGGCGCAACGCTCTCTTTCCATGGCTCTGGGTAGCTCTACTGGCACAGCTGAGTTTTAAGTACCACGTTCAAATGCACTTAGCTAAATCAATGGAAAACCCACTGGACCTGCTAGGGCCTTTAATTTGTGCACGGATTGTGTTGTTCGCGACCAGAAGTGTATATCAATGTAGCCTTGCCAAAACTGATTTCATTCAAGATGGTCCATGACAATAGTTTATGGGGAGAGGGCTGATTAAGAAGTGCATTGTGAAAACAACAAATACCGCAAGGGTTGACTCTTCATTCTCTGGTCCCTTCCCAAGGTTCTTTTAACCAATGGGGTTTTTACAGAAGTATTTTTTTGCCTGGAGGAAGGAGCAAGTTATAGGGGTGTTGTTTGCTTCCATGTTAAAATTGTAACACTGCGTTCCAAATTATTAAGCAAATTATATTTTACACAGATTTTCCTAAATAGTCGATGCAAATGACAGTCAGTATAATTTTCAAGTAATCAACCATTGTCGAATTTCATTGAACAAATCACCCAATGAAAACAGTATTTTGAAATAAAATACACTCAAAATGTTCCAAATTATTATTTACAACAGAGTTGCAAAACATTTTACAGGTTGTAAAGAATTGAAAATAGCAATTTGTTGAACTTGTAGCATTAGGAGGCAATATTACTGAAATCAAAAGCCATTTCAATCAAACACATCTTAACAGGGCAAGTTACATGTTAACAATTCTTGCATCCATTGACCTTCTGAGTTTAAGGAGAGTTTCTGCTTGAATGTATTGAATAGCCTGCCAGAGCTGCTGTTTTGATGTAAATTGCCTCCCACCCTCATAGATCTTTTGCTTGAGGATGCTCCACAGTTTGTCAATAGGGTTAAGGTCAGGGCAGTTTCTCTCCTTTTATGCCCATAGCAGCCAATGACAGAGGTATTCTTTGCAGCATGAGAAACTCTATATACTTTGCAAAGGTAATTTTCACACCTTCAGGAACCCTAAAGGGGCCTACCAGCTCTCTCCCCGTGATTCTTGCCCAAACACGACCACCACCTCCTTGCTGATGTCGCAGCCTTATTGAGACATGGTGGCCATGCACTACATCGATCTGGACCATCCAAGGTTACACGGCACTCATCAGTATTATATTATTATATAAACTATTATATAATATATAAATATATAAAACTATTATATCATATTTCTGGACCCACTTGTGAGAATTGGGAAAACAAAGCATTGGGGAAAAACCCCAATGACACATGTACTACATGTAAGTCGCTGTGAACAAAAGCATCTGCCAAATGGGATACATGTAAATGTAAAGTAAGAGCTATATTAACAGCATGTAGGCTTAAAAGCTTAAACATTTTTCATTAATTTATTACATTCTAAAAACGATCTAATGTTTTTCAAACCATTAATAATCACGCACTGTCCCTGTGAGGGCGATAGCTCTATGGCTAGACCACAGCTTTAGTGTTCTACATAGTGTGACAAGTCAGTGACTCCATCAGGGTACGGTCACACATACGTTAATGAATAGTCTTCTCCATTCCATCCTGTCTTGCAAAGAAAACTACAGCAAATTGCAGCCGGTAAACACACACACGTCCTTGTTGTTCGCTGATGCTGTGTATTTAGGTCATTCTTTCACTAATGTTGCATGCCTAGGTGCTTGCTTTTATACACCTATGGCCATAGTTGTGATTGGAACACCTGAAATCAATGATTCGGAGGAGTGTCCTAATGATCAAAGAAATGGACATCAACTGTCACATTCCTTGTGTCGAAGCCACTTATTGAGACAATGTTAGAAGCATCTTACTTGGGCTAAGGAGACAATGAACTGGTCTGTTGTTCAGTGGTCCAACGTCCTCTTTTCAGATTAAATACATTTTGCATTTCATTGTGAAATCAAGAGTCTGGAGAAAGAGCGGGGAGGCACACAATCCAAGTTGCTTCATGTCCAGTGTGAAGTTTGCACAGTCAAAGATGGTTTGGAGAGCTCTGTCATCTTCTGGTGTTGGTCCACTGTGTTGCATCAAGTCCAGAGTCAGCTCAGCCATCTACCAGGAAAGTTTTGAGCACTTCATGCTTCCTTCAGCTGACAAGCTTTATGGATATGCCGATTTCCTTTTCCAGCAAAACTTGGCACCTGCTCACAATGCCCAAAGGTACCAATACCTGATTCAATGACCATGGAATTACTGTGCTTGATTGGCCAACAAAATCACCTGACTTACATCTCGTAGAAAATATATGGGGTATTGTCAAGACGAAGATGAGAGACACAAGACCCAACCATGCAGACGAGTTTAAGGCGGCTATCGAAGCAACTTGGGCTTCCATAACACCTCAGCAGTGACAAAGGCTGATCAACTCCATGCCACGACATGCATGTAGATGCAGTAATTCATGGAAAAGGAGCCCCAACCAAGTACTGAGTGCTTTTACACAAACATAAGGTTCAGAAGGCCGACATGCACATTTTCTGAGATACTGAATTTGAGGTTTTCATGAGCTGTAAACTGTAATCATCAAGATTCAAACAAATACAGGCTTGAACTATTTCACTTTGTGTGTAATTATTGCAAGATATGTTATACTTTGTCAATGAATACTATAAATGATTTCACTAACAACTGCCACAATATTTGAATTAATTGAGATGCACCTACTGTATATATCACTACACCCCCACCCCTCTTAGGCCAATATGTCCAATATAGCCTACATCAGGGGTTCCCAATTTTTGTTTAGCCATGACCCACCTAGAGAGGACTAATCCCACTATACACCAAGTATTGGTATCGTACTTTTAAAACACCTATATATTATAGCTAATGCTATACCTGTGCGTGCGTGCCTAATATTTTTGAGCAGAGCGCTCCAGAATCGATGGTGTGCAAAGTAGGACTTTATCCAATCAGAAACAAGTAGGTGATTTTGCCACAACCTTACTCACTCACCCTTGTTCTGATGCAAAGTTAGAATATTAAAAATCTCTACAGCATTGCTTGCTCTTCAGCATAGTATAAAAAATAAATAAATTAAAAAAAATAAAACACCATCAGGGTTTCAAATTATGGTATTCCGAACACAAAACGGCTACATACCTTTATAGCACATGCCAAATAATTCAACATTCAAAACTATTTAAAATGAAATGTTTCCATGCTTACCGGATGACCATGTCATATTTGTTGATAGCACTACCCAGGGAGCTATTTTTAATGGCAAAGCCATTACCTATCACTGCACAGGTTCTGCATTCAAGGCTGTGTGGAAAAAAATAAAATGAGAAGTGTGTATACACATACTATTATACACCCACAGTATACTTTATATTAGGAGTGTAACAGTAGCCTCACAAAACTATCCTTATCTCGCAAACTTCAGTTTTACGCGAGAATCAGTCAGGAGAGCTTGAAATCCTTGTGACTGAGTCCGACGAGTAACAACGAATCATTCAGCATTGTATTGATAGCTACGGACTTGTTTTTGGTGTGACGACTTGAAAACAACTTTTAAACAGCAATGACGGAGATGGCTCATCTAACAAATTGAAAAGTATTTTTTGAAAATGCCTGACCTTTTCAAACAGTTGACGGACGGCTCCCCAGATGGACTTATGTCTAACCACCCATCTGGCATGTCAGGTGAGTGTAACAGTTCTTAAGCAGACAAAGCCATGATATAAAAGTCTGCGGTCACACAACTCACTGTTGGTGCAGCCTGTTAAACTCATTATGTTGCAGTTTCACAAATAACACTATCCTCTTTATAGAGTTCCAACATGCATCAAAAAACCAAGGGTCTTAAAAGCAATTGTTCCCATTCATGGATTAATTTACTGTCACTACGATGTCGAGAGTTTGAGATAGTTACGGCAAATATCTATTGCTTTTTCTCAAACTAAAACATTTGAAATAATATCAAACTTTTATTTAACAGACAGTGATGTGTAGGTTTAGTGTCATTTTATGAAATTACTGGTTTGGCATGTTGCATGCAGTTAATGTTGGCCTTCATGTTGTTCTCACTGAGGGGACTTACACTCATTGTTGAGCAGTAACTAGATACCAGTAACTATTTAAGGTAATATTACCTTTTCCAGTAACTAGTATTGCAAATAATTACTTTTTCTAAAAAAGTAATAATATTACAATTGCTAATCCAAGTAATTACAAGAACAAGATTTATGGTCCTACTGTAAATTTAGGGTAGGCTAATTTAACCACCATGTCCAATCATCTGGTTTGAGAGGCTGTAATGGTTTTACTTTGGCTGATTGTTCACTCCTAAGATTAACTGCTCCAGTAAAGAGGATTACATTCTAAAAATGAGCTGGCTACACGGGTTGTCATTTTTTGGAAGGGGTGAGGCAGGGTAGTGAATGTGAAATATAGTAATGTTACTAGTAACCTAACTAATTGTGGGCTAATGTTGTTCTTTTCTCTCCATTATTCAACTTCTGCTCACCTAACTACACATCCATACTACAACTTACAGACCTCACAATTAATCAGCATGTTTTGAGTTAAGTTGCCATTACTTCTCACAAACATACATTCCATAAATTTAGATATATTTACACATTTCAACATGTTTTTGAAAAACCATAAGATAACAATAGCAGGCTAACCACGATGAACATATGGGCTAGCTGTAGCTAGTTTTCATCTCACAAGAAACTGAAATACCTCCTTTTCAGTTTGATTTCCAAGTGTCAGGTTTGGCATAGTGGGTTTGTATATACATTTAAATATATACAATTTAAAAAATAAGCAAAGGCCATGGACTTTTATGAGGGCCCCTGCGGGAGGTAGTGGGTGAGGCAGCTAGCAAGGAATGTCAAGCTACTTTTAATACTCCGTAATAAGTAAAAGTAATCTGGTGTAGGCAATCACAAGGAATAATTCATGTCACACGACAATAGCGGAACAGAGGTACGTATAGAATGAGCAAACACAGTAGTTTTCGGTTTGCTTGAGTTCACAGCAAATTGTTTGAGGAGGTACTTCTCAAACACTCATTGACGGTGGACGAAGGATGACAGTTTAAATCTAATATGTTTGTAATGTTTACACAAAAAGTTTAACATTCAAGTTCGAAGCAAACATGTTTGCCATGAATGTTCGCTAAATCTGAACTTAATCATTTTTAGTTTGCTTGAGAAGGCACACTACTTACCCATATAGCCTACTGTAACAATCTCACAAACATATGAACTCACTTTCATCCTAAAATACTGGATAAAGTTACTGCTCCGTCTGGACAAAATCATTGTCGGTGGTGTAGGGCACATCAGAACGTAATTCACAACCAACCTTTACCACGACAGTGTGTTGGATGCTTGTTTTTGTCTGCTTGACAGTAGTAAGCGACAGTACTATTAATATAAAATGTTTCCCTTTTTTCACAGTTAAACTTCTCTCTACTTCCCTTGTAGACTCCTTGGATTAGGCCTATATTTTTTGTCTGCCCTTATACTGACAATAATATTGTTAATCATTTCTGGGACAATTAATTGCATGCGTGGCACACTGAGCATTTGTTTTGCTATAAAATGCTGTTGCGCTTAGTGTAATATCTAATGGCAGAAAGTCATATAGAGTCACTGTAATAAAGGCACTTTATATAAAATTACTTTAACCACCAACAGTGGCTCAGAAATTGATGTCTAGGACATTCATAATGGCAGTGAGATGAACACATTGAGTGCTTTGTCCACATTTGGTTCGAATATACTTTCAAAAACTACAAACCATGTAAAGCAAGTCAACTTAACAATAATACAACTTACAATGTATTACTTCTTAAAGGAACAAAAAAAATGGCAAAAGCTATGAAAAAGAAAGATAGTGTGAAACCTTGGATGTTTATGTGCAATCGACAGAACAAACAAGCTAGCAACAGCCTAAGAGCTTTTATAGGAAGGACTTTGAGTTTTGACTGCTGTGCAGGACAGCAAGACTTCTACTAACACATTTTTGGGCAGATGCCAAAGACACAACTGCTACAGTACACTTCAGAATGAAGTAGAACAAACTCTAGAGAAGCAGCAACAATAACCTCTGACATGGACAATTGTGAAAGTCTTAATGGATGCAGCTCATGATTATTAAACGTCCTTTAAAAAGCTGAGGGTCTCGATGCTGAATTAATTATGGAAAACTGCACACTGACAGATGTTAATACTTAACCTAATTCATGTTTATGGACTTTTTTTGGTATATTGTAAAATGTATGTAGGTTAAGAATTACCTTACTTATCTGTCAGTGTGCAGTTTTCTTGCATACAATACAATAAAAAGTCCTGTTCTCTATTGAGTCTATGGTTGTTACTGCCTTATTACTTCACCAGACCACCAATAGGACACCTTTAAAAAACATATCCTCATACATTTTAGGACAGGAGGAAATGTATTTTCCAAATACGAACGAAACGAAACCCTACTCAAAAATAGATGGTTTCAAATCTTTTTTTTTTTTTAATACACAATTTATTTAGAAATTAATAAATTCATATTCATAAACTTGCACCCAAAAAGGCTATAGGACCCAGAATTTGTAAATATTATAAGGCGTAATATTTACATTTTCAATTGGTGGGAGGCTTTCAGGGAGTACATGCAAACAATGGTGTGGGGAATATTTTTACAGAAGCAAAGTGATACAAATAAGATATGTACCGGGACTGGGGACGGGGGGGCTGAGAGGATGAGAGAGCGGCTGGGCCTCTCACATGCATGCCAGTGCCACTGCCAAATGCCCACCACCCGTATAATTTGCTCCCTCATAACATGCTGCCACTGCCATGCCACTTAATGGACAGTAAATAGGTTACTATATGAATAACCTAAAACAATTTATTCACAAACTCATTTTAAACCATTTAAAATGTTATGTTCGCATTGCCCACCGGGTCGCTGACTTCATCTATAGATATTCAACTATGCTGATTGCTATCGCGTAGGCTACATGAGAGTAAGCTATGCACTTGTCAGTATGGACATGCTACACGTTGTTAGAATAGTAATATTATCCACAACTCAATCAGTCATTAATTTAGCTTAACTAGGAGCATCAAATTTATAATAATAAATTCATAATTCATTCAGATTTACCTGCCCGGTAGGTCTACCATATAGTCATAGGCCTACACACAATGTTATCGTGCAGCCCTGCCCACCACCCATATGAATATGTTCCCCATAACATGCCGCTTACCCGGTAATGGACAGTTACTACATGGTGAATATTCTACGTCATTCACAAACTCAATTTGAAGACATTTAAAGTATTACATTCACAATGCCCACTTTATTTCTCGAGCTACTGTTCTAAGCCGTTTATGATCTGATGCTGATATATTTTCGTCAATATGGACATGATACACATTGTTAGAACAGTTAGATTATCAACAATCCCGTCGTTCATTCAGCATAGAAAACTAGCATTAATGTAACTGATTCAGGACATACCAGGACATACTGCCTATATAAACTAAACAAACCTTACTTTTGAAGCAACCATAAAGTTTGAATATGTCCACATCTCAGAACAGCTTTTTTTTCAGTTTTTTCATACGTCCAAGTTGTTAGGCCTGCTCACTGTGTTCAATGGAAGCGCCACCAGATGCAGGCTTCCTCTGAACAGTCTTAACTAATCATTTTGATTCAGTTTGATACGCAACCTGAAAGATATTTGATTGGTTAATCTTTAGAATTTTATTTAAATAAATATTATAAGATATACCTACAATTATAAATAAATACTATAGCCTGAACAAAAACAATTGCCTTTGCCAGCAGCATTAATTATATTTGATGTTGCTCTACATTTCCATTGACAAGGCTTGATATTGCAAACTTGCAGGTTGTGATGTATTATTCTGTTTGTACTGTGCATGTGGTGTTAAGGCCCAATTAAACTTTCTGTTAAGTACACATAAGCAACATCGCTGCCATGCGTATCCTGTATACTCTCCGTCTGTACCTCCGTGCACGTTTCCCCAGCCCATGTCTACGCATCCGTAAGCATGTGAAAGGAGCAATACCAACAGAAAACGAGCAATGGCAATATATGGATCCTCTAATGTTCTGCGAGACATGAATGAGTGGCTTTAAGGTGTACAGACTGAAATTACTAGTGTTACTATGACGACATCTATGATGCTTATTTTAGGAATATTACCAGAGACACTAAAGGACTATAAGGACTTTGGTATTACTCTCTGGTTAAGATCAGCGATTACGTTTATGGGGTAGTTTACCCTCTGGTTAAAATTATTAAATGCTACTGCCGGTATAGTGGTTAAATATACCGTAGGGGTTATTTACCACAATGATCTACAGAAATATGCGAGTATTTTTCCAATCACCATTTCTGTTTGATAAGCACAACATTATTGTAATTGAGATTCAATGAAAATTTTTTAAAATGTGTACGCATTTTAACGCTAGAAAACTGTTTTCTTTATTGGCAGGTTAGCTAGCCTCTTGGGAATGAGCGCCCCCAGGGCCGTGGGCTGCGGCACATATCACTGCACACACGATACAAGATCATGCTAAAAATAAAGCAACATATGTATTCTGCACATCCAGTTCAAGAGAAGAAGCTCGACTAAAAACAAATAATTTCAATTTTTACCTAAACGTAACACAATTCCCACACCAAGCATCTAAAAGTGCATATGGTTATAAATAAACAATAACGTGCACATGCACATATGGTGCACCTGCCATTCTGCTACTTCATGCTACCCGCACATGCCCCATATCATATAAAAGTCCAGGATCTCCGAATTTCAATTGTGTAACTCTTATCACAATTAGGTATAGTTTGGTACTTGAGATATTTCAAATGTGCCAAAATGGCTAAAATAGAGATTCCGCCTGACATGCCCCTAATAAAACCTCTATCTGCTCTGCTTCACTCTGTTAGAATCAACCTTTGCACAGGTAATATTCAGATGTTGGGCTTTTGTTTTCTAGAGAATTGGGAGTACATTTTTAGGTGGAAATAAAATATAAAATGTTTACTGTTCTCCATCTCTATATACTCTGCAATGGTAATATAAATCGGTTTACTTATAATGTATTCACATTCAATAGCTTCTGCCTTATCAAATGAGTATAGTATAGTGTGTATATAGGCCTCATGGTTGAGGAGCTGCACTTTATTTATTTGTGGTATTACATTTTAGGTGTTTCCTGGAAATTGTGCTAGGGTTTAAGAGGCTAGTTCAGTGTTGCCAACTTAGCGACTTTGTCGCTAGATTTAGTGACTTTTCAGACCCTCTTAGCGACTTTATTTCTAAAAAGACCAGGGAAAAGGCGAGAAATATTGAATTCTGTAATGTATTCTGACATGCTGCTTAGAGTAATCACAGTCCAGCAGCGGCGGATTCTCTCCCTCTCCTCTTGTGTTGTGTTCAGACAGTCAGAAACTTGTGCTTGTGTGTGTGGTGGGGCCGGAAGGAAGATTCAAATGAAAACGCGATGACGCCATCAATATGCAAATTAGCGTATGATGTCATCTGGCGACTTCTAGCGACTTTTGGAGCTAGTGAAAGCTACTTTAATTGGAAACGAGTTGGCAACAGTGGGCTAGCTAGCTGGCAGTTCTGGTTGTACGGTACTGAGCGCACTCAGCACCTGAAGTAATCAGAGTCGCCAGAGTGGACTGCCTACTAGTGTATGCAGATTTTATATATGTTTAGTGTGTTGACCAGGGAGACTGTTTAACTCAAAGTATACTGGGTACAAATTAATTCCTACAGATGTAACATACAGATGTAATGCTTGTTATCTTTCACTAGCAATAGAAACTATTGTAAACACTTACTTTTCAATGTTAGCTGGTACATCGTTACTACCAATACGAGCTAACACTTTCAACAGAAGTTTCTCTGTTAAAGAAAAAGAGTGATAAATATAATTTATTGTTCAAACATGTAGGGATGCACAACTAATTTTACATGTACAGTATATTCAACTAGTTGAAAAGTCAAGATAAGAGAGACTTAACTAAATTAAAAGTGCTAGCTTTGCAGCTCTAGAACCTAATACATTTCATTGTAATTAAAAATACCAGAAATACCAAGCAATGGGACAATATGCCCAAAAGACAATATGCAGACACAAAAGTATAAAAACATTAACAACCCACCACTGCCCTTGATGCCATATGGTAATTCCAGGTCTGACAGATGTTCTCGCCAGAAGAAATCCTCCATCTTGAGAAAGAGCTGCTTTTGCCTGCTGGTGCTAGACAAGAAATGATAGGAAATTAAACACTTTTAGCTGGATATAGGCATTACAGTTTGATGTGTGTCTGAGAAAAAGATGGTGCATGTGGGAAACTAATGGAAGTGTGTGTACACAATAAAAATGGAAGGAGATACAATAAACGTTCTAACAAATCCAACATTTCCAGACGTTCCCAGTTTACCTGCACTACCTGTTTGGGCTTACCAGGTATGTCCACAATATTCCCCCACCCCTTGACCCAACTCACCACCAGATGGTGGTCGGTAGCCAGATCTGCCCCTCTCTTTACTCGAGAGTCCAAAACTTGCGGCCTCAGATCAGATGATACAATCACAAAATAGATAATCGACCTTCAGCCTAGGGTGCTCTGGTACCACGTACACTTATGAGCATCCTTATGTTCAAACAGGGTGTTTGTTATAGACAGTCCATGACTAGCACAGAAGTCCTACAGCAAACGCCCGCTCGGGTTTAGATCAGGGTGGCTGTTCCTCCCAATCACACATCTCCAGGTGTCTCCATAATTGCCCACATGCGTGTTAAAGTCTCCCAGCAGAACTATGGAGTCCCCTACAAGAATCCATTCAGGGTGTCCAGGAAGGCCGAATACTCCGAACTGTTGTTTGGTGCATATGCTCAGACAACAGTCAGAGTCCCCCCCCACCCGTAGGCGTATTGTGGCGACCCTCTCGTCCACTAGAGTAATCTCCAACGTAGCAGCGCTCAAACGGGAGCTGGTTAGTATCCCCACAACCACCCTGTCAACCTGTGCAACTCCAGAGTAGAATAAAATCCATCTCCTATCCAGGAGTTCGGTTCCAGAACCACCAGATCTAAATGGTAGAGCTCCACCTCGCAAAAAAGTTTTAGCTGCTTCCCCCACAATGAGGTGACATTCCACATCCCCAGAGCTAGCCTCTGCTGCTCGGGTCTTGTCCGCTGAGGACCCTGACCTTCACTGCCACCCATATGACAGCGCACTCGACCCCCACGTTTCCTCCTGTAAATGGTGGGCCCATAAGATGGAGAGGAAAATGCCACGTTGCTTGTTGGGCTCTGTGGCAAACCCAGCCACTAGGCAATCGCCAGTGGCTGTGCCTGGCTCCAGACGGGGGCCCTGGGCTTCCTCCAGGCAGGGTAACTTTTCCTCTCTTATGTTCTTTCATGAGGGTCTTCTGAGCCATTCTCACCTGAGACCACTTTGCCTTTAAAAACCCTACCAGGAGCACAAGGCTTCAGACAACACAGCTCTCAGGGTCATAGGGACACAAAAACCTCTCCACCACGATAAGGTGATGATTCCCGGAGGGCTTGTGGACATTAATGGACCCATTCCATGAAAACCAAGTTTTTCTAGTTGTTTTTGGAATTAGCAATGTCAATGTGACAGGGAGAAGTAGTAAGCTTTCAGAGTGCTGTTAGCTTCCTGGTCTGTATTGGCTAAAAAAGGGAGAGGGAAACAGGCGAATGAGACAAACGTGCATATGTTGTGTGGATTACTGCACACATTTTGTTTGGTAATGCCCCTATGAGGATATGGCCAGCTACGTAGTATCAGCTAAATATGCAAGGCAAGGAACTGATGTTGATCACCAGTATGGTACACAAACCGTAAGTAAAAGTTTAATATTCAACATTTGCAGATTACCAAATCTGAAAATGTATTTTTTGATACAGGATACCATAGTGTAAATAAAATTGAATCTGCAGGACAGGCATATTATCAAGAGTGATGTGCACATCTATAACTACATTAGATTAATATAGGCTCATGTTCAGAAACCATAAACGGATTAGAAACAGGCTGCTTAAATAATGTGTCAATGTGTGTCATGTGTCATACCAAAATTGTATCCCCTGCCGTAATTGGGTTGTTGTTTTTGGTACCGCGAGTAATGTTTTTATCTGGGTGGAAACAACTGTATTTTATCTTCTTTCGTGCACGTGTTTCGACACGTGTGGATTGTAACAATAAATTCAAATTTCCTTTACACAAAGTAAAGTAGAGGTGTTTTCCATAGCCTGACTACCGCTATGGTACCGGGGCGGTCGAAACTGAAAGAACTAAATTATGAACAGAAAAGGAACATGATTGTGTGCTATTTATTTGTTTATTTATGTATTACCTACTGGCTAATGGCCACCGCTAGCAACCTGAGCTGAACTGGGAAACAAACGAATAACAGAAAAGGATTTGGCCTTTTTTGAGTGAAATCCAGGTAAACCCCTCTGGCAGTAGTATAGACTTTGAGTAGGAAGCTGCACAAAATACACAAAACTTGAGCATGTTCACGTATCTTCTGCAAGCACAGATATATAGTAACGCAGTTTTTTTTAGCCTTGCTGTTCGTTTGTGACATGGCTTGTTATTAAAACAGTAGCAAACAATAGTAACCTACCATAATTTACGTAGCCTAGCTAGCGCATAATGATATATTGAAGTGGTTGGTGTCCGACTTGTTTGTTGTTTTTTTTAACCTTAGAAATTCCTCCAAACTGATAACGTAACATTGAATAAACTGGGATTAATACATGGGTGTGGTTAATAGACACATTTGTTTCTAAAAGTAAGATCAAATTCTGACCTGCGGTTAATATACGATGCGGTTAATAGTTGGGAAATTATCAAATTATTTAAAATCTTGGCCATGGGTAGCAGAATTGTCAGGCTGTATTTCAGGATGAAATGACGCAGTTCAAATGCTGTCATACGGTACCGTAGTTCGTATAAATATCCAATCCATGTTCGACCATGTCGCATTTTCACATTGCGAACCTTCACGCTGTATGTGTATGGTGTTATTTACTATACACGCATGATGTAAAATGGCCTTTACAAATAATGTCTTAAAAAATGTACGCTTTCAAGTAATTATAGGAATTTATATTGTAAAAATGCAGTAAAATATGTTAATCGTGGTACAGGGAAAGCAGGACTTTGTTCGTATGAGGGCAAGTTGCAATGCACTCTTGCTATAAAAAACAACTGTCCAATTGATAAGAAAATTGACCATGTCACATTTTCACATTGCGAACCTTCACGCTGTGTGTGTATGGTGTTATTTACTATACACGCATGATGTAAAATGGCCTTTACAAATAATGTCTTAAAATGTCTTTTTCGTGGTACAGGGAAAGCAGGACTTTGAGTGATTCAATATACTGCATGTTGTATCATCATTCACTAGTCAAATTAATACTGGGTAGGTTACTTTTTAAATGTAACCATTACCGCTACTAGTTACCAGACTAAAATTATAAAAACATCAATTTTGGTTTACATTTTAAATTTAGGAACATACTACAATTCATTTTCTTTACTTTTAGATTACTTAACTTGTTTTTCGAAATGCTATTCAAATAATTACTTGTATACTTTGGGTCATTGTCCTGTTGCATCACCCATCCTCTGCGAAGCTTCAGTTAGCCGACAGATGGTTGTACGTTTTCCTGCAAAATGTCTTGATAAACTCTGGAATTTATTTTCCCATCAATGACAACAATCCGTCCAGGCCCTAAGGCAGCAAAGCAGCCCCAAACCATGATGTGCCTTTTTTCTCCACACATAGTGTTGTGTGTTCTTCCCAAACAACTCAATTTTGGTTTCATCTCTCCACAGTATATTTTGCCAGTAGTGCTGTGGACCATCCAGGTGCTCTTTTGCAAACTTCAAACATGCTGCAATATTTTTTTTGGACAGCAATGGCTTCCTCCGTGGTGTCCTCCCATGTACTCCATTCTTGTTTAATGTTTTCCTTATTGT
>JAODOY010078997.1:10979-38233 GCA_025399855.1 Forbesichthys papilliferus | reverse complement strand
ATTAAAAAATTTTTTTTTAGAAAATTTCAAACATTGTTCAAATTGCACATAGATATGCCCTACATAGTCCATTTTTCAAAAGTAAAAATTAATTTTTTTAGAAAATTTCAAACATTGTATTAATTGCACATAGATAACCCTACATAGTCAATTTATTTTTATTTTTTTAGAAAATTTTAAACATAGTTTAAATTGCACATAGAGAGTTGCATCATAGTCCATTTTTTAATTAAAAAATTTGTTTTTAGAAAATTTCAAACATTTTTCAAATTGCACGGATTCCTTACACCGTCAATTTAAAAAAAAATTTGTTTTTTTTTTGTGGAAATTTTTAAACATTGTTCAAATTTCACAAAGATATTCCATACACTGTCCATTTTTTAAATTAATTTTTTTTTTTTAGAAAATTTCAAACATTGTTCAAATTGCACATGAAGAGTTCCTACATAGTTAATTTTTTTAATTAAAAAAAAAAGTTTTTTTAGACAAATTCAAACATTGTATTAATTGCACATAGATAACCCTACAGAGTCAATTTATTTTTTTAGAAAATTTTAAACTTTGTTTAAATTGCACAGAGTTCCTACATAGTCAATTTTTTAATTACATTTTTTTTAGAAAACTTTAAACATTTTTCAAATTGCACAGATTCCTTACACCGTCAATTTTTAAAACATTTTTTTTAAAATGTCAAACATTGTTTAAATTGCACATAGAGAATTGCATCATAGTCCATTTTTTAATTAAAATTTTTTTTTTTAGAAAATTTCAAACATTGTTCAAATTGCACATGAAGAGTTCCTACATAGTTTATTTTTTTAATTAAAAAAAAGTTTTTTTAGAAAATTTGAAACATTGTTTAAATTGCACATAGATATGCCCTACATAGTCCATTTTTCAAAATTAAAAATGTATTTTTTTTAGACAAATTCAAACATTGTATTAATTGCACATAGATAACCCCACATAGTCAATTTATTTTTTTAGAAAATTTTAAACTTTGTTTAAATTGCAGAGTTCCTACATAGTCAATTTTTTAATTACATTTTTTTTAAAATTTTAAACATTTTTCAAATTGCACAGATTCCTTACACCGTCAATTTATTTTAATTTTTTTTTTTGTTGAAAATTTCAAACATTGCACATAGAGAAATGCATCATAGTCCATTTTTTAATTAAACATTTTTTTTTGTTGAAAATTTCAAACATTGTTCAAATTGCACATAGATATGCCCTACATAGTCCATTTTTCAAAAGTAAAAATTTATTTTTTTAGAGAGTTCCTACATAGTCCATTTTTTAAATTAATTTTTTTTAGAAAATTTTAAACATTTTTCAAATTTCACAGATTCCCTACACCGTTAATTGTTTAAAATTTGTTTTTTTGAATTTTTTGGGAAAATTTTAAACATTGTTCAAATTGCAGAGTTCCCACAGTCCATTTTTTTTATTACAATTTTTTTTATTTTAAACATTGTTTAAATTGCACATAAAGAGTTCCTACATAGTTTATTTTTAAATTTAAAAAAAGTTTTTCTAAAAAATTTCAAACATTGTTTAAATTGCACATAAAAATGCACTAAACAGTCAATTTTTTTAATAAAACATTTTTTTAGAAAATTTTAAACATTGTTCAAATTGCACATAGATTCCCTACACTGTCCATTTTTTAAATTAAAACAATTTTTTTTTAGAACATTTTAAACATTGTTCAAATTGCACATAAATATGCATTACACAGTCAATTTTTTTATTACATTTTTTAATTTTTTAAAACATTGTTCAAATTGCACATAGACATGCCCTACATCGTCCATTTAAAAAAAATCAAAAATATATCTTTTTTTTAATTTTCACAGTCTAAATTGCACATAGAGTTCCTACATAGTCCATTTTTTAATAAAACATTTTTTTAAAGAAAATTTCAAACATTGTTTAAACTGCACATAGAGATGCCCTACACCGTCAATTTTTTAAATAAAAAAAAGTGTTTTATATAAAATGTCAAACATTGTTTAAATTGCACATAGAGTTCCCACATAGTCCATTTTTGTTATTTAAAAAAAAATTTTTTTTAGAAAATGTCAAACATTGTTAAAATTGCACATAGTGATTCCCTACACCATTTATTTTTTTCAATATTTTATTTTGAATTTTTTTGGAAAATGTTAAACATTGTTCAAATTGCACACAGAGGTGCCTCACACAATATTTTTTTTAAATAAAAATTTAATTTTTAAATTTTTTTTAAACATTGTTCAAATTGCACATAGAGATAACATATACAGTTAATTAAGAATTTTTTTTTTTTAAATTTCAAACATTGTTCAAATTGCACATAGAGAGTTTATACAGTCCATTTTTTTACATTTTACATTTTACATTTGCATTGCATCAAAAAAACATTTCAAAACATTTGAAATGTTCTAAAAAAATGTAAAACCTTTTAAATAAAATGGACTGTGTAGGGCATTTCGGTGCAATTTGAACAATGTTTGACATTTTCTAAAAAAAATCATTTTTTTAAACTTAATTTAAAAAAAAATTACTGTGTATGGCATTTATATGAGCAATTTGAGAATTTAGAAAAAAAGCTATTGAAATTAGAATATATAATACAAAAACATTTTAACTCACCAATACTGGCTATCTGTGCTCCTACTTTCAAAATATTATCTATCAAAAGCAGAACATTTCCATTTTTTCTGAGCAGTTAAACATCTGTTTGAGGTTCATAAGTGATGTAGTCAATCTTGAAAACGTTGATGATGTACTTTGTGGACGCTCCCTTGTTACTTGCGCTGGTTATGTGAAGTATAGGCCAACACTGCGTTAATCTGAATGTCTGAACATCTGTCCAATATCAAACGTAAAACTTCCATGATCGATGGCCGTCATACAGCTGTATACTGTAATGGCTACATCAGGGGCTTTACGTGTCTTCATGAGTGAAATGCTTACATGCTGTCTCGTAATTGAAGTTGGTAACATATTAGTTTAATCACAGGCCGTGATAGTGGAGAATATCGAAAACACCATTCATTTTTCTCATAGGGAAAATAGCTCAGTGCTCTCTTATTGGTCCGCTCCGTTTGTTGCTTACTGTATGGTCTGAGCTCGATTGCTTCTCCCTTGTGCCTGAGTGAGTCAGTCGATCCCCGGCAACGCTGATGCAATACATACTGCTCTACACATCATACTCTTAATAATTGACAATAAAAGGTAAGTAAGCCGATTGATTTATATTATGTCATGTTAGTTTGTAATCGTCTTGATGAACAATCTATAATCTTAACAAATATCCGTATAAAGAGTCAGTCTATCGTTCTGACTCTAGCTACAGCAGCTACCGTACACATGTTGGCAATGTTCTGCGGAATTGTTTCCCTCGCCAAAATTGTTTATTTTAGCAACGAGTCTGATGTCGATATTTGTTTTTTATTATTACTCAAAAAATGAAAATAATAGCCTACTGTCTTTCCGTTTCAATTTCAACGTGTCTGTTTCGAGCTGGCCAACCGGTTAGCCAATATCCATTGTCAACTATAGAACTATCCTGTCAAGGCGACATGTTATAGGTCAATGCATGGAAGTGGCTCGGCGGGTTACCGAGGTTTGGCCTTACTGTCACGTCAGTATCTTTCGCTTTCAGGACTACTAGCGGAATGGCGGAACAGCTGAGCCCAGATGAGAAGTATCACCTCGTCACACGAAACCTGCAGGTGGGGTTGAATACATACAGAAAACAGTTAAGGCCGACGTTAAAGTTGTAGATGACCATGGAACACCGTGTGTGTGTGTGTGTGTGTGTGTGTTTTGCAGGAGGTCCTTGGAGAGGAGAAGCTGAAGCAGGTTCTTCAGGAGCGTGAGCTGAAGGTCTACTGGGGAACCGCCACCACAGGCAAACCTCATGTAGCGTACTTTGTGCCCATGTCCAAGATAGCTGACTTCCTCAAGGCGGGATGTGAGGTGAGAGTCGCTCAAACCATCTCCATCTCTCTCTCTCTCTCTCTCTCACTCTCCACCCATCTCTCCCTCTCTCCGCCCACTCATCTCAGTTTAACGTGCTTTACAGAGAGGGAATACATGCACAGCTGTGCTTCCCATAAACAAATACAGAAATACAGAGAAACAGCAGTCCCTGATAATCCGCCTGGAACGCAAAGTAGCCTACTTGCTGTTTGGAGGCGTAGCTGCAGCTACACCTCCATGGTACCGTACACGTCCAGGTTGGATTTCCGGTACTGTACAAAAATGAGTACCGTCATGTTTTCAGAATTTTGGTACCAAAGTATCGGTCCTCGTGACATCCAAAACAAAAGAGAACGCTCTAAAGAGAGATGAAAAGAGAAGTGCCTAACTCATACTCTCCCCCAGGTGACCATCCTGTTCGCCGACCTGCACGCCTACCTTGACAACATGAAGGCCCCCTGGGAGCTGCTGGAGCTGCGGGTGCGGTACTACGAGCAGGTCATCAAGGCCATGCTGGAGAGCATCGGCGTGCCACTGGACAAGCTCACCTTTGTCAAGGGGACCGACTTCCAGCTCAGCAGGTCAGCTGGGGGTCAGCTGGGGGGTCAGTTAGTATGTCGGCTGGGGGGTCAGTTAGCATGTCGGCTGGGGGGTCAGTTAGTATGTCAGCTGGGGAGTCAGTTAGCATGTCAGCTGGGGGGTCAGTTAGCATGTCGGCTGGGGGTCGGCTAGCAGGTCAGCTCATGATGCGTTCAGGCATCCACCTGCCAATCAGGTAGCGCTTCGCTGATTAAGACAGTTTTAGCCTGCTGTCGACAATGTGTCAATACAATATTACTCCAGGAATATAATGGTTGCTCTGACTAGCCTACACCGTGATCTGACCGATGCAACATTCAGTTTCAGTTTGAGCCATAGAACTATGCTTGTGTTCGCAACCATTGTTGGCGATGAACTCAAAGCGAATGGAAAACCGTTTGAATATGATTTCAAACGCTCGCTATGCTTGCCAACTGTGAACTCGCCTCGTGATACAGGACAGGCTAACGATGGTGAAGACTGATGCACAACAAGCTAACGCTTGGCCATCTTGCCTCCATACCCCCCAGGCAGTATACGCTGGATGTGTACCGGCTGTCGTCCATGGTGACGGAGCACGACGCCAAGAAGGCAGGGGCAGAGGTGGTGAAGCAGGTGGAGCACCCAATGTTGAGCGGCCTGCTGTACCCGGGGCTGCAGGTGAGACACCCCCCCCCCCCCCCCCTATATACAGTATATCTCAATTTAAGCATGTTTATAGGTGTGTATTTCCAGAATGCATGTGGATAACCAGGTGTGTTGACGTGGGAGGGGGTGGGGGGGTATCTAGACACTGGTGATGTCATGAGCTCACCTGAGGTCATGTGTGTGTCTGCAGGCTCTGGATGAGGAGTACCTGAAGGTGGATGCTCAGTTTGGAGGAGTGGACCAGAGGAAGATCTTCACACTGGCAGAGAAGGTACACACACACACACACACACACGGTACACACAGTACACAAACACACACACACACTTAATGTTGTTTAATCTTGTTTTATTGTGTGTGTCTGTGTGCAGTACCTGCCCTCCCTGGGCTATGCCAAGCGTTGCCATCTGATGAACCCCATGGTACCCGGGCTGACGGGCAGCAAGATGAGCTCCTCAGAGGAGGTACGCCCAAAGAGAATATAACTTAGCAGAGAGGTTTCAACGGATGCCTTCTATTTCTGGAAGGAGCAAGTCAATGGGGCGGTGCAGGGATTTCACCATGCTATAGCATTTCTCTCTGGGGGTGATAATGGATATTATGAGTATATTACATTAATAGCGTAACAGTGTGGTTCCGGAAGTACATGTCCCATTCATTTTCTCAATTGACTTTTATGAAAATCCTTAATAAAATGTTTTAAGATTGGAACCAAGCCAAACAGCTATGAGGTTGTGAATCGATGGTATCTGCTCAGGTAGAAGCCACAAGTTTGTATGATATCAACCTTGTTTTAAGATAAACATGATTTATTCGCGATATCACAGATAACTACTACAGTTCCCACAATCCTAAAGTGTGACAGCGACGTCTCTGATTGGTGGAACTGGCTATACTCGTGATACCATCCTAATCTCACGAGCTTGCTTTAGCGCTTCGGAGCTGTTCGGAACGTACAGTATCCTGTTAGACTAGCAACCATTCGTGCAACACCATGGTAACTAGGGCTGCACGATTAACCAGATGTTTCCCAGATGGACGTGTCTATAAATCCATGTGGCATGTCAGATTGTATATTTACATACAGTATTTAATACTATAGTAAAGAGCACGTTTAAGCTTTGATATCAAAGGAAACAGAACCATAAGAGCTGCTTACTATATCGCAATCAAAATATTTGCCAAACTAATCGCAATTATACGTTTTGATCAAATCATGCAGCCCTACCGTAAACCCACGTGACTAAAGATCCAAGATGTTATTCTCTCTTAGCCACTGAGTGTTGCCAATCTGAAGTTGTATCTGCTGCCCACCGCAGGAGTCCAAGATCGACCTCCTTGACAGGAAGGAGGATGTGAAGAAGAAGCTGAAAAAGGCCTTCTGTGAGCCTGGGAACATCCAGAACAATGGAGTGTTGTCCTTCGTCAAGCATGTCCTGTTTCCCCTTCATGGAGGTACGGGACCCTTACTTTGCATGAAGCATTTAGCACACACGCACACACACACTCACACGTACAGTATTCAGTGCATGCACACACACACACACACACACACACGTACAGCGTTTAGCAGAGGCTTTCATCATAAGCGACTTACAAACAGTACGTCATCATAATATATATGACAACATTTAGTATGTGATCGTATATGGCCAGTAGAGGCCCTCGGTGACCAGTAGAGGGCGGTGTTTGTCTGTGCTTCAGTGTTCTGCATCAGGCGAGATGCCAAGCACGGTGGAGACAAGATCTATACTGTCTTCCAGGAGGTGGAGAAGGACTTTGCAGAGGCGGTATGTTACACCCTCAGCCACAACGCATTTCCCAGCATGCCTCAGGGCTGGCTGACCCCTCTGTGACCCCTGCAGATCATCCACCCAGGGGACCTGAAGGCCTCGGTGGAGGTGGAACTCAACAAGCTGCTGGAGCCAATCAGGAAGAAGTTTGAGCAGCCGGAACTCCGCAAGCTGACCAATAGTGCCTACCCAGACTCAAAGAGTGAGCACACATGCACGCACACATGCACGCACACATGCACGCGCACACACACACACACACACGCATGCACGCACACACGCATGCACACACACATGCACGCACACACACACACACACATGCACGCACACACGTGCGCGCACACAGCCCCATGTTGATAGTGGACCACTCTAGCACACCTGTCTGTGTGGCGGTGTCAGCACTCCACCTGGTGGACACAGCTGGTACTGAGCATTGCTGTAGTGTAACCGTGGTAACCTTGTGTTGTGTGCAGAGGCAGGGGGCAAGGCTGCTAACGGAGGAGGAGGAGCAGATGAAGATCTGGCTCCCTCCAGACTGGACATCAGAGTGGGCAGGGTCCTCAGTGTGGAGAAGGTAGCGCACGCACGTGCACACGCACGCAGACACACGTGCACGCACACGTCCCGTATATATCTATAGCATCTTAATAATCCTGTAATGGTGGATTCCTTCCTCCTTTCCCAGGGGGAGGAGCAGCTGTTTCCATGTGAACAGTGCTATGCTGGTGTAGCCAGCCCGTATTCACACATGGTGAATATGGGCTGGCCACGCTCCATTGGGAAGTGTTAGTAGGCACTGCCCCCTGCTGGGCGTAGGCCTGTGGTTCATGTGGAAACTAGTGGACGGCGTTTAAAACAATCGGCGTTGCTACAACTGTTCTGATGGCCTCATCTAGCTCTCTCTCCGTGTAGAAACATGCTTGACGTCAACGTCACCTCACCACCACACCCTTACTGGACCGCCAGCAGGGTGGCTGTGAAGCACTGATGCCAACAGTTGCCAGTGTTAGGCCGGGAGTCCACCAAAGCTTTTTTCCGCAGGTGAAAACGGCAGTCGCTCTTCTGAATAAGCCCAACTGACAGCGCTATGAAGTGTTTTTGGAGGTGCAGCGTTTCTTTCAGCTGAGACGCTTTGGTTGCTATGGAACAGAATCTCCGTGGGAATTCATATGTAGCAAATAGATGCTAGTTTGTGTTACCAGCAAATTATTTAATTTGTAATATTCTATACATTATTGTTCGTGTTAGTATTGTGGTAGTCCGGGGATATCATCTGACTATCAATTTATCATTTGTTGCTGTCGTCGTGGGCAAGAAGTGACGGTTGCTCGTAGTATTTGTCCCGCCCCTTCACCGCTGCCGTTAGAAGGCCGGGGAAATAGTGACAGTGATGGGCGAGGCGTTTCACCCAAAAGTTGAACATTTTTCAACTTGAAAAAACCAGCCAAGCCACGCTCCTGGCGCTTTTAGAAGCCTGGAAAAACGCGGCGCTCCCATTGGAATCATTTGAAAAAAACGCGTTGGTGGACACGGGGCTACGTAGACACAGCTCTCGTCTCATACCCTGGGTGGTCACTCCCTGTCCGCCAGCATCCGGACGCGGATTCGCTCTACCTGGAGAAGATTGACGTCGGGGAGGCGGAGCCCAGGACGGTGGTCAGCGGGCTGGTGGCCTACATCTCCCAGGAGGCTTTGCAGGACAGGATGATGGTGTTGCTGTGCAACCTGAAACCCCAGAAGATGCGGGGCATCGAGTCCCAGGCCATGGTGCTTTGTGCCTCAGTGTGAGTACTGTTGCTAGGAGACGGAAGCTAAACTATCCATTACCTTCCAATGTGTCTCAGAGAAATTTAACTTACACAGTAACAGATCAAGTAAATGCAATTACTGTATTCCACCACTAGAGGGTGCAGTAGCTGTGAATTTTTTGTGCTGGAAAGAAGCTAATCTTTCATGTCCAACAAATCCTAAAAGAAAAACGTGTTTAATCCTCGCTCTTGCTGATTGGCTGGTTTCTAGCGAAGGAAACCCCAAGAGGTTGGAGCCTCTGGACCCCCCAGAGGGCTCGTCGCCAGGAGAACGGGTGTTTGTTGACGGATACGAGGCAGGCAAGCCGGACGAGAAGCTGAACCCCAAGAAGAAAGTCTGGGAGAAACTACAGGTGAGATACGCCTGTGGACCTTGTTAGACCCCTGCAGCCACGTGACACAGGCTCATTGAATTATGGATGTCTATGTGTGTGCATGAGTTAGAAATTAATGAAAATGGTGAGACTCAAAGACAGACTGCTGACTCCTCCTTCGTTTAAAGTCCTGTGTGAATTGGAACACGTGTACGAGTTAGATGTAGCATTAGCAACATGTAGCTAGATGTACGAGTTAGATGTAGCATTAGCAAAATGCAGCTAGCTGTAAGAGCTAGATGTAGCATTAGCAAAATGCAGCTAGCTGTAAGAGCTAGATGTAGCATTAGCAACATGTAGCTAGATGTACGAGTTAGATGAAGCATTAGCAACATGTAGCTAGATGTACGAGTTAGATGTAGCATTAGCAAAATGCAGCTAGCTGTAAGAGCTAGATGTAGCATTAGCAAAATGCAGCTAGCTGTACGAGTTAGATGTAGCATTAGCAACATGCAGCTAGCTGTACGAGTTAGATGTAGCATTAGCAACATGTAGCTAGCTGTACGAGCTAGATGTAGCATTAGCAACATGCAGCTAGCTGTAAGAGCTAGATGTAGCATTAGCAACATGCAGCTAGCTGTAAGAGCTAGATATAGCATTAGCAACATGCAGCTAGCGGTATAAGCTAAATGTAGCATTAGCAACGTGCAGCTAGCGCCCTGAGCTAGATGTAGCATTAGTGACGTGCAGCTAACGGTACAAGCTAGATGTAGCATTAGCAACGTGCAGCTAACGCTATGAGCTAGATGTAGCATTAGCTACGTGTGTTGACACCAGGCGTGTTCTGCGGTGTTCCCCGGCAGGCCGACCTGAGGGTGTCTGAGGCATGTGCGGCCCAGTGGAGAGACCGGCCCCTGATGACCAAGCTAGGACCGGTCACATGCAAAACGCTAAAAGGAGCTAACATCAGCTAACGCCTCCGTTCCCCCTGCTGATGGTGCACGCTCGTCACCGTGGTAACGACAGGATCATATCGGCTCATATGACAAACTGGAGGGATGGAGCGGGGGGGTGGTGGTTAGACACTTGACAACTGGTTTTGACGTGTACAAGAAAAATTTGTCAATTATTCCAATACCAATTTAACTGTAATAACATCATGAGATCCATTTGAGATTTTACCAGGAAGAATCCACTGTTATTGATTCACATATTGTCCAGAATTTATCAATTGCATGTAACCAAACCTGGTTAAACATGTATATCATAAGACCGAGAAAGTAGGAAAAGTCTCTTGACCTACAATCTCTCAGGGGTTTGAAAAGGGTATTTCATGTTATCGAATATGTCAAGAGGCCAGATTCATGATAGCATGGTGTCATTTTGGTGGGGTAAAGACCAATAAAACAATGCTAAACTTTGTTAGATTTGGGCGTTTCACAAAAATCATAGTCTCTTAAATGTAATTGTATCAATCTGCTATAAATAAATAAATGCTAGAAGGATTCTGTGTTTGGTGCCCTGGTTTTGAATCAACAAACAGTTAAACACAATTTTATTTAAACATACATCTACACAAATTGATGCAAATTGACAATTTTAAATACTTTTATTCATAGAAGTAATACCTATACATAATTTGCTTTCGTCATCAGATACATGTTGTGACTGAAGATTTTTTGGTGTTTTTTTTTCTGTCCATATAATTAAACTGCTTGGCCTGATATTAGAAGGAATATAATTTGTGTAATAACTGACATTACCTCCAGTGTATCATTAAATTGAACCAATCTCCACATTCTTGGCCCCAAATGTAAAAATAAAATATTTTTAAAAAGATACTGAAATTGAAACGTGAATATCTTTATGGGTATTGCGACAACAATTTTGTAAATAAATTGTGAATAAATAGGATGCTGAAAGCCCTGTTCTACTAAAACTACCGAATACTGTAGAAAATGTTTAGTTGAAGGTTTGTGCAGAAGCAGCTATTTCTTTTAAATGGATTTCTACAGTTAACCTTAAACACTAAATAACAGGTCTTCTTACATACTGTGGCTTGGTGAAAGTGCATTTTTTTATTGGAGAATGGTAAAACATGTTTTTGTGAATGTGCAACCCTTTACCCCTTTCAAGCGGAACACCTCAGACAAAAGGCAACAAAGCTGATGAACCAATAAATATACGTATATTCTGCTACTGCCAAATGCTAACCTAATTAACTATAGAAGGTGCTCCAACTGATGGCAAATAATGTATAATCTTGTACACACCCTATTATTTGCTGTTTCATCCTGAAGGGCTTTGGAGAAGAAGGAAGGTTAAGTTTAGAAAAATACTCCACAATAAAGCTTTGATTAGAAAAAGGGTACATGTTGCACATTTGTACATTGCATAAATATGTTGGAAGGCCGGCGGGCTAAGGCTTCTGGAGAAGGAGAACTTAAGTGTCTGTGTCCTGTGGTGGTGTTTCCTCCAGCTGACTGGAAAACTTTGTTCGCCTTGCATGAATTCAGGCTTTCACCACCACAGATGCTCAAAAGAGTGTTTCTATAGAATCAGGTGTCACTGTTGTAGCTGTGGAAGAAGGGAGAAGAGATGTTCTGTCACATAAAACCACCCATTTAATGTGAACATGAGCTGACTACCGCGGAGTGGTATCTGCATTATATAGTAGCCTACATATAGCGTAGCCTATATCTAGCTGTGAAATTATCTAGTATGTGTTTACAGTATGTCATGATTATATAGTGCTTACACCTATAGCAGTAGGGGTGCGTGTGTGTGAGATACAGTACAGCAGTGGGTCTCAAAGTGGGGGCGGAGGGGTACCAAAGATTTTAATTAAACATTTATATTACCAGGAAACGCTCTTGAGATTGAAAATCTCTTTTTCAAGAGCGTTCTGGGATTAGATGATTTCAGAAGTGAAATAATTTATTGAATAATGATTAGAAACATTATTTTAGCCATACTTGTTATCAAAATAACTATCAAATAATATGTCAGCTGTAATGCTTCTACCACCTCTAGGGATAGCGGGGTAGCATATGGCATGAGCTCCAACACTTTGGGAACCCCTGCAGTACAGTATGCAGAGTTACAGTGGTTCCTGAAGAAGGTATTTCCCCTTCATCTGAGCAGCATCTGTCACTGTTAACTTACTTGTCTTCTCTGTCGGCTCGTGCTGCAGTTCCCCGCTCGCTCCAGCATCCGGCACCACCTTTGCCGACCAAACGGGAACAACAGGCGGTATCTGCGGAGGACCGGATGAGCTCAGATGCGCTGGTTTCCTAGCGACAGGTGGCGGAACTTTGTCCGATCTAGTCGACGTGCCGTTGGACAGAGCGGCGGCAGCCTTGGATCCGTCGGAGACCTGCATGAGCTCCGTCACCAGACTCTGTCTGAGGCTTGCCTGGGCATCGACGGAGGAGGAGGATGTGGTGCCCGGAGTTTCCACGACGACCCTTTTGCTGTTCCTCGCAAAGATAAAGCTGGCGGTGGACGCGGGTGTCCTGTGCACGTCCGTGATTTCTGACTCGCTCATTGTGCCAACACGGGCCGGCAATCGCACGCCGCAGGGCCGTGCAAGGAAGCCTCCTCTCGCAGACATAGCTGCCGTCTTCATGCGGATCGCCTCCTGCAAGCGCACGGAAGGGGGTGCGTTCTGAGCGGTGGCGGGCTCTTTCGCCACTTGGGATGGGCATTGCAGAGAAAGAGACTTGCGGATGGGCTTTTGTGGAACGCTGTGAATCGTGTGGAGGCGGGTGGGGCTCGAGACGAGGCCGTTCTCCTGAGCCGGCTCTCCCGCGCCCGCTGACTCACAGCCATCTTCCGAAGGAGCGCTACCCTGACCCTCGACCCTGCCGACCGATCTGAGACGCACCATCTGGAGCAGGGACGGGGTCACCAGGGGTATGTTGGCATCCTCTTTTGGAAACTGGGCACTTTTGTGCCGGGACTGGAGCTCTTTACTCCGGGAGTCACGGTTCGCAAGGCTGGGCTGCCTTCTGAAACTCACACCAGGAACTTGGACCTGGACTGGTGGAGGGGATGCTTGTGGTACATCGGTTTGAGGTGGAGAAGGGGAGGCAGAAACACGAGGCTCAAAAGAAGCATGAACCTCAGTTTGCATAGAAGAATCTTTGAAGTCGCCATTGGGATGTGCTAGAGGACTTTCCACTGGAAGATAGGGCATGCCCTCTGGCAAAGAAGGACAGTTGTGTAATGAATTGTCTCCACCAGTGGGGTGCGCCACTGAGCTCGTACCACCCAGAAATGGTGGAGGCTCGCCAACGGTCAGGTCGGCACATTCGTCATCTGTACAACTCACGGCTGCTTCTTTGGTCGAAGCTTCCGCTGCTATGGCGACAACACCGGACCGGCTCGAGAACGCGGTGTCCTCAGAGCGACTGTCCATCACATCTGGCACGAAGGGAGGCGGAGGCAGAGGAAAGTCATCCATCTCATCCTTGCCGCCGAATGCGTCATCCGTTTCTTCCAGAGGAGGAGTAGGAGGAGGAGGTGGTGGGGGCCAGCAAGACTCTACAGAGGGGATCTCCCCTTCCAGAACCCCCTCCAGCGTCTCGGCACGTAGAGTGGGAGGAGACGCCTTGCCAGGGGGTGCCGTAGGGTGGTAGGACAGGGGAGGGCAATGTGGAGGGGAGACCTTAAGACATTTGAGGGTGTCGGCAGAGAGCGTATGCTGCTCAGATTGGATCTCTCGCCTGTCTGTCTCGCTAAAGTCGTCCGAGCCGTTCTGCCGGGGTTCTGGGATGCCGGAGGGGTCCTCCTCGGCTGGATGAACCTCTATGGTGATGCCAGAACACACAGTGGACTGCTGCAACCTGTCTGACGTCTCCCTTGGGAGGACCGATGGCTCCGATCTAGGTGGCGCCGCCGTGGGTTTCTTCACAAGCAGCTCTAGTGTTCCTTCTGTGTCCTTGGTGCTGTCTTTCTGTATCTGAACGTTTTCACTGCCCGGCTCCGTGCGGGCGCTACCCGAAACAGCTGCCGTCGCCGCCTGTTGGGATGACGACAGTGGTGATCCCACTTCCTCTATTGCCGTCGGCAACTTTTCGCAGCTGGCCTTGGCCTGGCCTGTGTTCGTGCCCGTATGCGTGGGCGGGCCGCACAGGAGTGCCACGGTGTGGCTGTTGTGTGCCCACGCCTCCGGCGGCGGTGGGCAGGGCGCCCTGATTTTGGGAGGAGGCGGAATGTGGAACCGCTTCCTGAAAGCCGAGCCAGTAGCCGGCGGCAACGGAGATGGAGAGCAGGTGGGCGGAAGGGTCCCCAGCCCCTCTCCCTGTGCTTGCTGAGGTGGACTTTTGTTGGCGTTTGTCACCGCCGCCTCCTGAAGGACAGACTCGGAGGTCCCGGATGAGAGGGAATTGAGGGAGGGGGACGGGGAAGCATCCGCGGATGACGCCTGAGAACCGGACCGCTCCGGTTTTCCCGGCACCTTGGCCTGTCTGCCCGGCGAGGCCGTAAAGAGGCCCTTCTGGGACATGGTTGGTGTGCCGCTCTGGCTGGAGTAGCCGCTGGAAGGGGACATGGTCCTTTCAAACTTGACATCCTCTTCCTCTTCCGAGGTCCTCTGAGGAGGGGGGACACCACCGGGTTCAGAGAGGGGAACCAGCGGCGCCCCCGGCCCGCTGGAGGAGATCTGTGGAGGGCCAAGGGAGCCGGGGGAACCCAAACATCTGGAGCCATTCGGAAGACCTGAGCTGCAAGCGGGAGCCGTAGCAGCTCCGGGCTGTGATGAAGCCCTTTCTGCGGAGACCTCCACGACATCTCGGACATCCGGCGGATCTGCGGATTCCCTGCCGATCTGGTTGCTGTGCAGGGAGTTAATTCTCTGCGGTGGTGCTGGGGGCAGCTTGCTCTTCATCACTGACAGGCTTCGGGTGAAGGACTTGCTGTTCTTCATGATCTGCCCAGCAGAGGGGGAACCCTCAGACCCGCCTCGGCTGACCCGGCTTCCCGCGGAGGAAAGGTTTGACTTAACTGTCTCAGACGACGGCGAGCGGCTTCTGTGAGAGCCCGAGGCAGCTGCGGGTCTTCGTAAGCGGTTGTCGCAGAAACTGTTCCCTCCGTCTGACTTTGCGGATGAGGCGGGGCTAGCTGACCCTGACGAGGACCCTGACCCAGGGCCGGCCCTGCTGCTGCTGATGGGGAAGAGGGCCAGGCTGGTACCACGGTCGATCTGGATGACATCCACGGAGGCCGGCAGCACGGCGTTGGGGATGATCCGGGACAGATAAGGGGCCTGCGGGGAGATGGACATGACCGGGCCCTGGACACACACGGAACACACATGGACACCCGTGAACACACATGAATGCACGGGAACACGCATGGACACCTAAGCACGCAGGAACGTGCACACAAACACACGTAGAACATGTGAAGACACATGAACACATGGACACACAAACACATGTAGAACACACGTGAAAACACATTCTTTGCTAAGGGCACCATTACTCCACTATATCTAAACACAGAAATCAGTTGTATGCTATTTTAACTTTTACTCATGTTTTGAATATTATCTTTAAGCATGAAGAAAAACAACAAAACTATAGATTATTGTGTGGTTGCTGAACAATAGCAAGGCTATATGCTATCATTGTTAGTGCTCCACCTAGCTAATGGCTCTGACCTGGGGCTCCTGTAGCTGACCAGGCCCGGCGGGAGGGCTGGTGGTCCCGGGGACAGCCAGAGACTTGGGTCTGGAGGTGGGGGGCAGCCTGGACTGGAGCCCCTGGTGTGTGTGGAAGGCTTCCCCTGTTGAGGCTCCACCACGCGCCTCCGGAGAAACACAACCACACAGTCACAAGCAGAAGCAATGACACAGTCACAAACTAGCAACCACACAATAGCCAGTAGCAAGCACACAGTCACAACCCTGGCCCTGTCAATAGGAACACAAAGTGGTGCAGACCACACAACATTATCCCAGCCTTGGGACATTCAGTGGACTGAATGTTTAATTAACTTGTTCAATGGACGACATGTTTCCTCAAAAAGTTTAAAAAACGCTCTTGAAATACGATGATGTTGCTCAGCGACATGTATGTGCTTTGATCTAGTCATTTTAAATATCAACAAGCTTTCTCCAGCATCACTGACTCCACCTTTAAATGACCCTCACCTCCAGGTCTGACAGGTTCACCCGCACCCCACCCTCATGTGCCTGCAGGGGGTCTCCGTCGATGGTGGGGATAACAATGAGGCCCGATTGGTCACCATTGGGAAGGTGGGTGGAGCTTCTGTGCTGCTCTGAAAGGAGAATGAATTCAGCGATTCTAAGATAAAAATATGTCCTCGCAGTCCGCTATCTTACCGTTCTCTGTGCGTCCGTAAATATAAACCCAAAGTGGAGAACACCGCTCACAATAACATTAGAACTTAACTCTGCCCTGCAGTTATGTAGGGCAGAGCTTCTGAGGGAGCATCCTATGGCATTGAAGGAAGAAGTGTTTTTAATTTGAGTTCAAATTTTAGCACGCGTTCTCGAGAACTGTTCATTTTAAAGCGGGATCATTTCTTACTGTAAACCACTAGCGGAATACGAGAGCCCTGGGATTTTACCGCCCGTATAAATGTAGACTAGGACACATTCGAATACGGTAACCTGTTATCTGCTATGCCACCATGATCAAAGCTACGCTTTCAGATGTGAATTACTGCAGCTGCAGCAGAAGAAAATTTAAAGTTCTGCCATAACATTCAAAACAATCAGGCAGATGCATCTCTCCACCAGGGGGAGCGTGTGCTCACAGACACATGTACCTGCTGTACAAATGTTCCTCCACTAGGGGGAGCGTGTGTCTCGTTCAACTGCAAACTAACATGATCTGATTGTCTCCTGGATGAACGTAAATGTAGTGTAGCTTAACAGACGCTGCAGGAGCAGCTGTGGTGTGGTGCTGAGGTCCAGGGGAGGACAGAACACACACCGAGCTCTTTGTGGACCTGCTGGGGTATCCCCATGATGGTAGTCCTCCTGGTTCTCCTCCTAACCTTCTCTGATGTCCTGACGGGGTTCAGGGGCTTGAAGGTGGAACCTGGAGCTGCCGAAGATGTTTCAAACAGTTACACAGTGTGTACAGTAAGACACACTTACTGTACACACACACACACACACACACACACACACAGACTACCTTGGCAGGTGGGCACAGGCCGGGCAAACGAAACCGAGGTTGTCGTGGGAACACGGGAGTTCCCAGAGTCGATGCCGGATTCCAGGGAACCATCCTTAGTGCGCAGATCCTGGAGTGTGTCTGTTGACTGCAGAGGAGCGCACACAGGCACAACACACACACACACACACACATTCCCATTGTGGATATTGGGTCTGTCAATGCTCCATTGGACAGTGCTATCGTTTCCATCTGGGCGTAGACCCCACTATGCCGTTGTTACAACTGTTTTGATCACCTCATCTAGCTCTACCACCATTTAGAAACACACTTGACTTGAATACTCTTGGTTAAGCTAGACTTCAAGGCCTGCCTGAACTAACGCTTATGTTAAATTAATCAATAACTATCACAAACAAGCATACAAACAATAGCAAGCATGGTCCCATTGCAAACTATGTTGTACAAATGAGTGGCATATTCGGAATGAAATACTTTTTTTTTTTAGATGTTCTCTGGTATTGTAGCAGCTTTACTGTACATCATCTGCCCGAAGGCCGTTTCATGAAGCCTGTGTCTGGGCCAGCAACTTACAGAGAGGTTGTTCTTCTGGTCTAGAAGGTTCCATCCATTCTTGTGTTCTGTGTGAGAGAGAGACATGTCACACACAGCAGACATGTCTCCTACTGTCTGTATGTAAATATATGTCTGCATACTGTATGTGTGTCTGTGTCTAAGCAGTGATAATATGTGTAAACGTGTGCATGCATCTCTATACTGTGTGTGTGTGTGTGTGTGTAAGAGACAGAGAGAGAGAGACAGGGAGAGAGAGAGACCTTGCAGCAGCAGCATCTCCTCCAGCCCTTCCTGAGCTTCAGTGTGGAGGTCCTGGAGGTGCTGAGGTCGTCTGGCCTCCATGAACACGTTCTCCTGCCGCTGCTGTGAGGCCCGGTAATGGACCTCCCCCTGGTCCTCATGGTCCCCATGGCCCCTGGGACCTGCTGCAGGGGAGAGCAGTGTTGTTATGGGATGGCTACGAGTGGACCTATTAATATTATGGGCCTCGATGCTGATTGGTCAATCACCGCCATGGCTGAAGGCTCAGCCTGCCCATTGTGTCCCCCATGTGTGCGTGCAAGCATGCGAGAGAGAGAGAGAGAGAGAGAGAGAGAGAGAGAGAGAGAGAGAGAGAGAGAGAGAAAGAAAGAAAGAAAGAAAGAAAGAAAGAAAGAGAGAAAGAAAGAAAGAAAGAAAGAAAGAAAGAAAGAAAGAAAGAGAGAGAGAGAGAGAGAGAGAGAGAGAGAAGCAGTGCCCCCAGACAATGGTCTCTCCTGTGTGGCAGCCTGAGAGGTTTCTGAGAGCTGATAGACTCTCTGGAGGCTTCCACAGAACGCATGTACTGTTTCTTTGTACAACCCCAGCAGACCACTGTGCACGTGCACATATGTACATGTATTGTGCATCTACCATGCATGTACGTCATGCGCTGGAGCTTAGCAGTAAAGCTCTGCGCTGCAGGACCCCTGCTGAGAGCCTAACCAGGGTTTGGGGAGGGAAGGGTGGAATCCCTGTGGAGCTATAATCCCTGCAAGCAACCGTGGTCTGCATCTCTTTAGAGCATGTGTGTGTGTGTGTGTGCGTGCGTGCCACTAAAAGCAGGGTTAGTTATTCTCAAGAACGCTTGCTAACTTCGAGCTCAAATCAAAACTACATTCCTCTGCAGCGCTGCCTCACACATCGAAACTCGCTGAAGCAAAGCGTAGTTGGGGAGACCGGGGGCAGTTGTAACAGGGGGGGGCAATTCACACTCAATTCCTCCAATCAGAAACAAGCTAGAGTGCAAACAGACTTTGCATATGCCAAATAAGATTCTCTCTATGCTGTGGGATAAAGGGCATGTGTACGCACCAGATTATCTCTTTCAAAACGCACCAAGAATGGTAAGATAGCGAAATGCAAGGAGATATTTGCTGAATTAAAAAAAGTGTGTTATCTCACAATTAGCTTGCAATAGCTGACTGTACCTTTAAAAAGAACCCACCGTTTGTCATGAAGGTCACTATAATAACACCTAAGAGTAGCTGAACATGTATCAAACGACCAATCAATGCATGTTCTTTCATTGGCCGCTAACGCACAGACCTTCTACTGTATCTCCCACGCAACTCCAAGACAGCCTGCAACATCTAGCTGTCAGCTGAAGATAGAATACCTTGGAGTATTGGAGGAGGTGGAGACCGCCTGACTCACCCTTCCTCTTGAAGAGAGACAGCAACGAGGAGACGCTCAGGTAGACCACCATGACGGACGGACACAGGCATTACTCCACCTGTGGTGGTGTCATGGAGGAGCTGCCGCCCTCAACCCACAGGGCAGCCTGACAGACAGACCTTCATGCAATCTGTCAGCCTGGTCTGAATGATTTGGGCCAATCAGAGATGCCCCAGAGCCAGCCAGTCTATCCCAACTGATATCTCTCTCTCTCTCTGTACTCTATTGTCAGATGAATACAATTCCCTCAGGAGAGAGTCTAACTTTGGCTTTCCTTTCAAGGCACACACACACACACACACACACAGACACGTGTACACACACACCATGTACACAAGCACAAAAGTAGCTTCTACATATAGAAGACAAAACTAAAACAGACTACATGAGGGTCGGCCCCCCGCTTCCCCCAACGGTACACTTAATTATGCGCATAATAAATAAGCCGTCCTCAATAACAAGGGTCAAGGAATGCTCTCTCGTCACCCAGTCCGTGCAATCCACCTGCCCCCACGCACAAGCACACACTCAATTCCTCCGCATCAACGAAAGACTAACTGGCATATGTTGATGTCATGCTAAATCGCATCACGTCTAGAATAACCCAATTAGAATTCATCTGCTCAACTGAACCAATGTGCCATTTTGTTTGTGTTGCTATTTACAGAGAACTAGCGTGAAGCAAGGAGATATTTTGTGAATTTAACTAAAAACATTATTTGCTTACAATCGCATGAATCCACAGCCATTCCCTCCTGTTCAACAGAGTCCATGTGATTTTATTTATCTCCACCAGAGGGAGGCAGAGGGAGGCTTGAGAGGGAGGATGTTAACTGAAGACATAAACAACAGCTGGGACACACCCACGCACACATTCAACATTCAACACACACACACACACACTCAACACACACACACACACACACACACACAATACACAGACACACTCACAATTTACTTATTGGAGAAAGTAAGAATGATATCACATAATTGCTATTAGGTCATCTCATCCCATGTCCTCAGCTCACCCTCCCACACACACAGAGAGAGAGAGAGAGAGAGAGAGAGAGAGAGACTATGAGGTTACATGGCCTACAGAGGTAGAGAGAGAGAGAGAGAGGGTGGGCTGGCCGTGGCCCAGGGTCACAGCTGACCTGCAGGTGCATCATGAGAGTTCTACAGGCAGGAAGTGACAAATCACCTCCAGCATCTCTGCTCTGTACCCACAGCCAGCCATGAGCAATCAATAACAGATCGTCTTTCACTGCCTAAGAGGGAGGGAGAGAGATCATGCCATAGATGCATCCTCTGGTGCAATTCATTACTTAAAGGTGTAGTAGGTATCTCCTCGTAGTCCGCTAGCATACCGATCTCTGTGCGTGTGCTGAAAGAAGGACCTTTATCAGCCCTGGCACATGTAAAGAGGAACATAAACAACAATGCCCTATGCTTCGAAATGTGTTTCAAAAATGTCAGAGTTTCTGAGGGAGTTTGCTCTGATTTGAGCTCGCAGTTAGCAGGCGGTCGACTAAACCTGCCTTTATGTTATTTAGCCTTATAATATCAAATATGAAATATAAAATGCCTGTACGTGAAGCACATGAACTAGAGATGAGGGAACTTAACGGCATATTATGCGATTGTGTGTCATTTTGATATTACATATGGGGTGGCGGGGGGGCAACCAATAACACATTATCCATCACGTCATAACTATCAAAATCAATGTACTTTCCTTCCTGTCCTACGATAGACAGGAGCCTTTTATGCCAAGGCTGGGAACCTAGACTGTCCTACACAGATCATTATCCACGCCCCAACAATCACACAGACAGAGAGAGTGCATTGTTCTGGAAGCTGATATGAGCAGTGTTTATGTGAATGGTCATCTCTCAAGGTGAGGCTGCTCTGCTCCTGCCAAGAAGCCTGTTTCTGCTCAACACAGCACAAACCCTGAATGACACGGGACGTTGGTCTGCCCCTGTAGAGCTCCTCCTGCTTCACACGCTGCTGTGCCCCGGTAACATGTTCATGTTTTAACATCTGTATTTCAAGCTCCTGTGAGTTTGGATGCACAGTGTAGAGTGACGGAGAACATCGCTGAGATTCAGACCGAAACGTTGTCGTAACTGGTTGGTTTCAACACAACATGAGTGGTGATGCTCTCTGATTGTGAGACAGAGGAACACTGACACAGGAACAAAGCTTTCTATGGCTTCTGTCTTCTCTCCGTCATTTGCTCATACATCTCTCTCCCAACATTACCGACCTCCGGCACGACCGGAGGCTTCATGGGTGCTGTCACATCCTCGTCACTGTGATTTATGGTAGCCTTCCTCCCTATATCTAGATCCAGATTCACATCAACACGCAAATGGCCATATCCCTCACATGATGGAGCTGTTATGCTAATATCCATACAGTGTTGTTTATCACGTACGCTGAACCTGTCTCTATGGAGGTCAGCCTACTGTATATCTGAATATACTGTATATGTGTAGCTCTCTCTCTCAAATACAAACCAGGTTGATTGGAGCATCTCCTTTGTGGTGTGTGTGTGTGTGTGTGTGCGCATAGGTTGGTCATACATTAACTAGCAGGATGAGGTTGGGCAGCTCCATTAACTCAAAGTGCCCCAGTATGTAAATAACTCTTTGCGTGTCGTCGTAACCAATGTTCCCAATATGTAGACACCGCTCACAACTGCTCCCTGCTGTTATAACAAACGTCTTGCTCTAGATCTGTCTTGTGTGCGGTATGCGTCTCTGGCAGGTCAGACGCACAGAGACAGACGCACAGACACCAGTAACACTGTTCTTAGTATCACTATGAGCATTCACCACATCTACCTGTCTTGCACGCACGCACACACGCACGCACACACACACACACACAAAACTCTGAGAAAGATAGAAGGGAGCATTAGAGAGAGAGAGAGAGAGAGAGAGAGAGAGAGATATCTTGTAAAATAGTTCCAAAGTTATAATGATCTTTTTAGCCTCGTTGGATAAGATCTAGGGGTCCTACAGTATATTCCTGAGTAAGAGGTCATCTTTGATTTGGAAACTAGAAGATTGACTTGACCAGTTGCTGAGTTGCTGTTAATAAAAGAACAAGCACTTAATGACAAATAGTGGAGTTATTGGATTATTGCCAGAATACTATAAACTCTACCTGGAACAAAGAAGACCTTTACTGTAACGTGTTTGGCCTTCACATTCACAACCAGGCAAGATCTCTGTGAAGAGCATTGTGTGACCTTCCCAAAATGTCTTCTTTCTTTTTTGCTGGAAACCAGACTCAACAGCTTCATTTCTCATGATTCAGTCACACGTAGATGGTGTAGACGAGAAACTAGGACAAATATTTACATGAATATAAATGAAACAACAGAGAGTGTTTTGGCAGGTTTCATGAATACTGCAGTAAGCTGTGAGGTACACAAAGGCTCTCTCTCACACACACACACACACACACACACATCCTTATAGGAATCACACCCAACATATTAGGAAAAGACAGACATTGGTCTGTGTTCAAGATAGACAGCAGGTAATAACACACACACACACACACACACACACCAGAGATAGAGCAATAATGCATAAAGTTGTGTCTGTCTGTCTGTCTGTCTGTCTGTCTGTCTGCCTGACCTCCTTCTTCTAATCTAATTGGCTGGTGATGAAAGGCCACGCCCCCTGATCATGTGACACATGCGTTCAATCATCTGCCCCACCGGCAGCGTCTCAGAAGCGGAGGGTTTTGTGTTTTGTGTGTGAGTTTCCATAGCAACAAAATAAACCGAAATGATGAGTTCTGTCTGATTGGCAGTTTGTCGCTTTGAGAAGCGTCTCCGTCAACAAAATAGAAGTGCTGCCTATTCTTAGCAGAGCCGAGTGGAAAGACGCTCCTGAGACGCTCCTGGGACGCTGAGTGGTTCACCTGCACTAAAAAGAGCTCCGTAACGGAGCCATTGCATGCGACATCCCAAGGCCGCGCCCTTTCTGGTCATGTGACACCCAAGGCCACACCCGCCGGTCATGTGACACTCAGGGCTCCTATGAGCACATTGCACATCTACATGAAGGTCACCAGCTATGCTGCTTTTGGTTTTGTCAAGCAGGTGAAGATGATAATGCAATAATACATAAATATTACATTTTTAAAAATTCTGGTTTAAATTATTAAACTATTCATCTCCAGAGGGTTATTTAATGGGTTGTCCTGTCTCTAGAGGGTTATTTAAGGGACTGTCCTATCTCCAGAGGGTTATTTAATGGGTTGTCCTGTCTCTAGAGGGTTATTTAAGGGACTGTCCTATCTCCAGAGGGTTATTTAATGGGTTGTCCTGTCTCTAGAGGGTTATTTAAGGGACTGTCCTGTCTCCAGAGGGTTATTTAATTGGTTGTCCTGTCTCTAGAGGGTTATTTAAGGGACTGTCCTGTCTCCAGAGGGTTATTTAAGGGGTTGTCCTGTCTCTAGAGGGTTATTTAACTCTCTGAGGACGGCCTCGTTGCCCGTGACGAGTAAGTGCTTATCAAACATTATGATAAATAACTTCGCGCCCCTTTAGCCTATCGATTTGCAGTCAAAAGCATTCGAAACCCGAGGCTTCAATGTAAATAAGTAGCCCAAGCCAGTGCGTTCATTCTACCAAGTACGTTGTGGAGAGCGCAGGGAAAATCTCCTTAAACCTCAAAGAGTTAAGGGACTGTCCTGTCTCTAGAGGGTTATTTAAGGGGCTGTTAGGAGAGTTACAGAGGATGCCGGACACTTTACGACACACTAGAGGTGACGAACACAAGCAACAATTACGTCAGGCAGCACCCAGGACAGATCAGCGCCCCCCCCACCCTACCCCCAAGGGTCCTGACATGAGATGACAGTTGTTATCGTTAGCGCTCCTGAAGACATGGAAAGCTGGAGGAGGGTCGAGAGACACACACTTACAGAGGGAAAGAGAGAGGGGGAGAGAATATTAAAGGTGAGGTAGGTGTGTGACTCATACAGACACACACACACACACACCAGTGAAGCTTTGAAAATACAGAGAAGAAGTGTCATAAAGTTTCTGTGTTTTGGATGTTGGCAGTGGGGGCAGAAGAGAGAAACATAAATACAGTATAAGATGCTTAACACATTAAATAATATATATATATATATATATATATGCAGAAACAGAGGTACAGGTAGTGAACCTTTAATCAAAGACCTGACACATGCCTGAGAGGTGTCTCGTTAACGTTCCACCCGTCAGGTGAAACAGGTGGAACACTCACCGCTCAACACGCACCCACACCTCCTCCAGGTTAGCTTGGAGGAGGTGTGGGTGTTGGAGTGTTTGGGGGGTGATGAGGTGTGAATGTCTGTAGGTGTACTAAACATAAATGGTGCATGTTGCATGCTAACCAAACAACAAATGGCATTTGTGGTGCCATGAGGCCCAGAGAGAGTTCTGCTGCAAACATTCCTATATAGGCTGGTATAGGTGCACTTCATTAACCAATTAGGGCCTACTCATCCAGTCAATATGGAGGAAACCCTCACAGGCCTGTTAAAACAAGGCAGGGCCGTCACACCATGGAAACGACGGGCATCCAATGGGTGTGGTCTGTGCAGAACGTTTCAGAAGAATTTAGAAAAATGGGTGGTTACACCGATGAAGATCAGCCTCACATAGATCTGTCTGTAAGATGGGTGCCCCTAACACACACACACACACACAAACACTAATTGGGTGTGTCAATATGCACGTGTACAATTTATCCAATCACATGCTTTCAATTTGCAGCTAAACAGAATGAAAGAACACAGCCTCTCCTGAAAGTATCTCCCTCAACAAGACTAAACCCTGCCTCTGTCTACAATACCTAGACGTCTACGGTACATAGACCACAGCCACTGTGGAAAAGGCCTGCCTACATGTCTGCTAACAAAGACCCACCGATATCACAGTATGCTGGTCGACGACCAAAGCCCAGATGGACAGAAATAGAATCAACGTGGAAACGAATATCCAGATCTTTTATCGACAGATCTATTTACTGTACATGGCCTGCCTGTCTGCCTGCCTGCCTTCCTGTCTGTCTGTCTGTCTGTCTGTCTGTCTAACTAACTAACTGGCTGTCACACACACACAAAATGACATTGCATGTGTGTGTGTGCATGCGTGCGTACGCATGTGTGTGTGTCTGTGAAAGATAAAAGTCTTCACTGATTCAGCTCAGTGAACCACAGGAACAATTAGAAATTCAACACTTAAATGCGCAAAAACACACACACACATGCACACTCAGACACACATGCACACTCACACACACATGCACACTCACACACATGCACGCGCACACACATGCACACACACACATGCACACTCACAAACACATGCACACTCACACACACAGTGCACTGCACACTAAGCAGGAAGTCTTGAAGCTGAGAGTCAGCATGAGAATATCTTCCTGAATCCAGACACACACAAAAACACACACAGCGCATACATTCCTGCAGGTACTGTATAACCAGCTAACATTACTATATGTGTATAGTATGAGTCACACTACTAAATGATTTTGCCATTAGACGTTTCCTCATGTGCTTTTACACATATATCTACTTCATTCACTAAGCGCCAACAAGGTGGTTAATTCCCTCACATCTAGTCTAATAAACAATGTTCCAGTCGAACAACAATCGAAGCAGTAATAACTAAGAAGAGCAACAGGTGAATCTACGGCGCATAGCGAGCGACCGCCGGGACCCCAAGTTACAGTACCTGTCGTCTTTTTCTTGGCCGCTCTGAAAAGCCACACTCCCCGCGGTCTGGACACCTTCGCTGATTGGCTAGTCCTTTTATGGATGCTGTTGCCCATGGCGATGCCCATCAGTGGGGTCTACCGTCCCAGAGAACCACATGCCATCTGGGTGTTGACTCCCGCAAGTAACACACCCACACACACACACACACACACGAGCGTTTCCACGAGTCACAATGCTCACACATACACACCAGCAGCTAATAGTAGAGCAACAGTCTTGCTCTGAGGAGCTCACAGTGTGTTTCTCCCCCTCCCTCTCTCTCTCTCTCTCTCTCTCTGATATGGGCTCTCTATTTTATTCTCCCTCTCCCTCCCTCTCTCTCTCTCTCTCTCTCTCTCTCCCTCTCTATTCCAGTTAGCTTTATTAGCATGACAGTTAAGGCAACAGTATTGCCAAAACTAGCCCTCAATAAGACAACAACATACTAACAATAGGACAGATAGTCCCACAGTAATAACACCAGTGGTGATAATAATAATAATAATAATAAACAATAACAACTGTCGTTATGACCTAAAGGACACAGTTAAATCAATGATAATAACAATATGGATAATAACAACAACTATAATAATAAAATAATTATAATTATAATTAGCAACAACAATAAAATAGAAAAAAGAATAGACAAATTGAAAAATCAAAAGCATATAAGCATATAGTGTAAATACAATATAAACATATAGTAACAATGAGATGTATAGGGCAGATTAGATCATACATCATCTCCCTCTCTCTCTCTCTCTCTCGCCCAAATGAGCATAAGACAGACACAATATATTAATAATAATTAGATCTAATGTGCGTGTATGCATGTGTGTGTGTGTGTGTGTGTGTGTGTGTGTGTGTGCACATTAGATCTAATTATTATTAATATCTTCCTTCCACTGATCTAATGAG
>JAODOY010078975.1:0-15438 GCA_025399855.1 Forbesichthys papilliferus | reverse complement strand
GTTATCATAGGCTTATTAATAAATAGACACGGTGAAGAAAATGGCGGCTCGATCTTACAAAGTATTTGCTCATTGTCTCAGTGAAGCGCGAGATTCCAATTAAGAGTATCGTCGTGTTGGTAAAGTGGCTCTTTTGACACATGCGCAGTACAAAGAGAAGATTCCGTTGTAACCTGCGACACTGGAGTTAACCGACCTCAAGCCTTGTGCATGTGTGGCGTAGTACAACATACATTTTTTTGTTTTTGTTTTGGACTGTACTGTTATAATTGCAGGCATGTTATTATAATATTTAGCATTTACACTATAGGTAGGATCGATGTTGTGCTCGCTAATACGCCGCTTGTTGCTAGTGCAAGAGAAATGCACGTGCAGCAGCAGGCACGAGTGTTGGACTATGTCACATGATTATTATGGCACCTGAAAAATGTTTTGCGGAGCAGCTACACTGATAATTAATGTATGAATAGGGTGTGTATTGCAGTTGATCCTATAGGCTGCAGTACCACCCGTCGCCACACGTCATGGCTGCTTCAAGCCTAGAGGCACACCCTGCCCCCCCTGGTCGTTATCAACCTCTGCACAAGTCTGATAATGACCCATTCATTAGAATCAGGTGTGTTGTAGCAGAGACGCAGGCGGCTGCCAGGACCAGGCTTGAGGAACGCTGATGGGGGGGGCAAATGTCCACATTTTGCATGCATATAATACGTTTTGTGACGTGCGTGACGATGGGTTTTGTCTTTCGTGACTGGTCACTGTGCAGGTGTGCAGGAGAAGCTGGGCGTCATGAACAAGGGCACGGTGTACGCCCTGTGGGAGTACGTGGCGCAGAGTTCGGACGAGCTGTCGTTCGGCGAGGGCGACGCCCTCACAGTTGTCCGGCGCCAGGACGACGCGGAGACGGAGTGGTGGTGGGCGCGGCTGGGCGACGTGGAAGGCTACGTGCCCCGCAACCTGCTGGGGGTAGGGGAGAGACACTCACACACACATGTAGCTAGCACTAGCTATGCTAGCATCTCTCTATCAATACAAATAACCAACTGTGTGCTAATTAGGGATGAGACGATATACGATATTAACGTTTATCACGTTAAAATACTGACGATAATCGTATTGTGGTGAATGTCCATTATTGTGACTTGAAAGTGACTTGAAAAAAGCTGTGTAGCTCACTTGTACAGTCCAATTGTATTGATTTAGCCTGCACCTTTCCAGTCAATCACCACCATGGCTGAAGGCTCGGCTTGCCCATTGTGTCCCCCACATAAAATAGATAAAATCAAATTAGGTGAAATACTGGTTTAAAAACAAAAGGAATCACACAAAAAATATACAGTACATATGTGTCATGATAATAAAAATGATTGTTTCTTAAATAAATGTAAGATTAAGTGATTCCAGTGTGATTTAGTGCAATTTTAAGAGTTTAATAAAAAATCAATTGTGATAATAACGTCTATCACAATTATTTTGGCCAGGATTATCGTGATATCTTGGATTTTCATATCGTCCCATGCCTAGTGCTGATATAGTCAGTTAATGCAATAGCCTAGCAATACATAGCCTGGGTTTACTCAGGTACTGGTTTTGATAGGGTCTGATTTCTGATTAACTGTTTGTGACATGCATGTTCATGTATCCAGCTCTATCCCAGGATAAAGCCTCGCCAGCGCTCTCTGGCGTAGGTTCTCAGCGCAGACCCGCTGGGTGAGCCGCTGGTGAACATCTGGACTCTGAACAGAACAACAAGAGCAACGAACAACCAGGCCTGGTGCTCTCTCCTTCCTGTGGCCATTACCTCCTATGCCTTTCTGCTTCTCCTTAGATCCTGTCTTTGAAGCATAGAGGCCGCCAGTGAACACTTGACACATGTTTAAAACATGAAGACTGACACACACACACACACACACACTACTACAGATGAGAAAGAACTCTCCTTTGTCACTCCGTCTGTACCTTGCTGGACCTTCACATTTCACTTCATTGTCACACCCTCGAGTTGATTTGATCCTAATTCAGTGTTAATTCTGCTCCACTCCAAGTAAAACACTGGCCTTTGTTTCAACATCCCCTCTCACTTGTTTAGAAATCTAAACCCCAGGTTAATAAAGATGTCTCTATGAGGTTTGTAGTTGTGTTGTGCACAACACTATTGTGACTGGAAAAACCATTAAAAATGGGGATAATTGAGTGGCACTTTCTGGTTTAACTGAAAATAAAAATGTGATATCAATTTAATCTTTTTTTTTTTTTGTAAAAATAACAAAGTACAGCATCTCAAAAGTAATTCCAAATATCTTCTTAATAAGCAATGTATGCATCCTCACTATCTTCCTCAAGAAGACTGAAGACCTTGTTTGGTGGCTAGTTAAGTGCAGAGCCGTGTAGGAGTCTTGTCAAAACTGTTCATTCCAATGGACCAATAAACAGCAATGGCGGCTCACAGATCCTCAAAACATTTCTTGGAAGTTAGCTGCAAATACTAAAAGTACCCTATAAATTATATGGTTAATGTAAAACTGCATGTATAAACTACTACAAAAATTGCAGTTATGTATACGTTTATATCAATTGAAATTGCCCACCAAGCACTTCTGGAACTGTTTTGCGTCTCCGTAAACCATGTGACCGTTGGAAATTTGGAACATACGTTGGCACGACACTCCTCTACATGGCTCTGGTTATTAAGTGGTTAAACAGATGAGAAGAGAGAAGAGATTGTCACTTTATACAGGCTACCGCAGTTGAATGCCCTGAATTTGCAGATATTGATATTGATATTTAATGACTATTAGTTTAAAATATATATATTTAAAGCCATCTAGAATCAACATACCAATCAATGTGCCAAGCTTGTTTATTAAAACAGATTTGGTTCAGTCTTACCAGTATTGACATTCAAAATGTACTTTACTCATAATTTTCACTAAAATACCATGGTCAAGATGGACTTGTTAAGTTTCAATCAAGTAGTTGGTGTACATTGTTTTTCACTGTACAACTGACATGGAGGTAACCTTATAACCACTGACCTTAAATACTGTAAGGCATTGCACTCAACTGAATTAACTGAAATACACAGTATTGTACAGGCATGTATCAAATTGTTGGAACAAGCGTATCCAAGATTATTTTCATATATCAATACAAATTATCTGAACAATCAAAATAGGCTGATTGTGTTGATGGTTTTGCTTATTGGAATACCTTTGCCATAAACCGACTATGTACCACAAATGTTATTTTGCTTTACAAGTTTGACATTCTCATTGGATAAACCTGTGTCTGCACAATATTTGTTGAGAATGTGGTTCTTCCTTGAGGATTATTTCAGATTTTGTTTTTTTCCCTCAAGTAATGTTAGATCACCAATGCATTAAAATGGTGACTGATGAACCAAATTCAAAGCAGTATTTAATATCATATACTCCTTGTAGGTGAAATTAAGGGTGTCCTAGTCAACATTGGGTCATGTGCTAAGTTATTGAGATTCACTTATGAGTGTTTAACTTTCACACTAAGAAAAAGACAAAGCATGATAGAAAGCAGAAAGTCATACGTTTCTTAATTTCCTGTTAATCACAGGACCTAACTGAGCTATCAATTTATTGGTTTTATTTATTATTGTTCGAAAATATATTTTTCTTATAAGGGTAATTTAAAAAAAATGTTTATTACTCATGTAATGCTGTAAACATTTATAAGGAACCCCCAAATTAGTCTCTCAAGAGTATTCTAGGCATCCAGCTGGCTGCTTACACTCAAACCAAAAACACTATTTTAATTACCCTCTCAAGACACAATTTGACCACGTTTTGAGGTGTGAGCCAATTACCGTTTATTTTAAGTGGCTGTAATTTACAGTATGATTATTGTATATCAACAACAAAGTTTGGAATTCACTTAATTGGCTTCAGACAATCCTGAATGTGTGATTATTTCATTATAAATGTAACCCTAATGAGGCACAAGTAATTAAAATAACACTCTTAGGCCTAATACATCAATACCATTAAAGCCATGCCATCCAACATTAAGTCAAGTGTGTGATTGAGCCAAGCTTAATCACAACCTGCCCTGTAGACTAGTGTGAGGAGATGTGAACAAGGCTTAGACTATTTGATTGTTTGCTGTGTGGAGAAGTGGAGTTGCTGTATGAATTATTCTCACATTTGCTTCTCTGTGAAAAATAAAAAAATGGTTAAATCTTCACAAACAAGTATAACGGTGTCAGCATAATGTGAAATCATTAAAGCGGGCAACAGCATGTGCATATACTGTATATACCTGCTCCATTATGATATAAGCTATTGGCTAGTTGTTGAAAGCAGGGAGAACATTTCTGAACTCCTAATAGAATCTATTACTACACAGTAGAGAACAAAAATATAAATTGAACACTTTTTGCTCTCATTTTACATTTTACACAACTATCTAGGACGTTAATGCACAACATGATTTTTATTATTTCTATAAAGTTTGTCCATACATTTTACAACGTTACAGGTGTTGAGGGAGTATCATGAGAAATGATGATGTATTTGTAATATTCACATGATTTGTATTATTTTATTATTATTACTTGTCTACTATACGTTTAAAATATGTGCGATCTATCTTGTCGTTTTCTGAACAAGGGCTCCGCGGTGTGGTCAGTTTTGCAAGTGCACTAAGCCGGGTTCTGTTTCCCTCACCTGCAGACTACTCGTCATGGTAATTCGTTATTTTTAGTGTAGGCTACGAACTTAACTGAGATGTGATATTTGATATGATAGACGCCAATGATTGGTTATTAGTAGGCAATCCTACATAATCATGGGTATGTCATTATTGTAGGCCTATTCCTAAAATGCGATTAACTATTTCATGCCATTCTGGTTAATCACGAAGGTTTACATTAGAAAATACAATATTTCTACTTTAACACCACCTAGTCCGCGTCCAAAAACTACTTGTACAAAACGCATGAAAATGTGACGCATGCGTACTGGTGCAAATAAGCAAATCGATGATGTCACGTTGAGCCGACTGTCCAACCACTCGGTGGAATCGTTTCCATTGAGTGTGTTTTTGTTGGTTTTACCTTTCTTACCTGATGAACGTCTGGATACCTCAAACAAAAAAAATGCCCACCGTTATAAGGTAAGAGTGCGTTAACTAAAAGAAATAAACGAATTGTACGAACAATGCCGTTGTCCGTGTGCTCGCTAGATATTTCATTGTGATCGCCAGTGTGGCAGAGCAGGCAATACAATATCCCTCATAGATATCTTACCGAGTTTAGACTACTGACACTGCTGTTGATGTTAGTAAATATACACCCAGCCATGACTACACGTCACGTGTAAAAGAGAAACTTTTTTTGATAACGTGATAATCGTGATATCTGCAACAGCATGTGCTTTGTCAACTTAAGAAATCTCCCTCGGGAAAGCTGCACAGCTGATCAAAATACAAAACGAACTGTAAACAGGTAAACAACTTCGGGTTAGGTCGTGCTAAGTATCGCATACTTTCCTTTATTAATGTGTATGTTAAAATAGCATACAGTACCTGGGCGATTCGTTCTGTTGCAACAACAACACTACATATTAGGCCTACCGGTATGTTATGATGGATCGTTTAAACCATTTGGACATTGGACTTAATATAGTGGTGGTGGTTGTTGTTGTTATATTAGCACGGAGGGAGTGTATTATATCAGTGTTCCACCACCCAGGTACTACTCGTCATATGGTCTGCATTCTCAGGATAAATGGCCCTAAAGGCATGTAAGTGCTTGTAATGAGCTGCGTCCTTGTGAGACGATCTCAATGGGATTTAGTTTTTTCCAGACATGTTTTCACAATAAACATGACTAGAAGAACTGCCCTTCTATGCTATGCTGTTATTTAGACCACAGCTTTAACTGTGTTTTGAGAGGGAGTTGGTTGGCCATGAATCAGCTTTGACAAGTCCTGGCATTTGAATTATGTGTCTTTCTTGTTTTGGGAGTAGCTGCATGTCGCAGATGATTACGCAGTGTCATTCTAAGTGTATGCTTCGCCAGGTGTTTAGTGCCCCAGGGCTTCTTTGTCCTGAATATTGTTTTCAGGTGACCGCCTGCCATTTCAACTCCTTATGTGGCGGTATGACTCGGTGACATACAGTAGGCTACATTAGTAGAATATGCCCTGACGCATAAATAAAACAATAATAAGACACAACCATATTTTTTATTACATGAAGTGATGATGAACAACACTAGTAATGATGGATCAATGGTGATGGAGTGTCCCTGGTTGAATGTTTTAGAAGGGAAGAATAACTGAACAACAGCCTTAGTGACAGAATAGCATCATGTCTTTTTAGGTGCATTTCGTTGGAGAAGCTGAGCCCCTGAGAACACCATCTGTCAGTACGGTCTATGTTTATAATGTAAATGTTGTCTAGATGGTCATAGGTGTTATGCTGTTTAGAGTAATTATCTGTTGTAAATATATAAAAATTATCTGGTGGTGTTTTAGCATATTTATATTTACCTTTCTGAATTAACACTGTTATTTACCCATGTTTTTGTGAATATGCAAATATTTAGATGATGGGAGTCCAGTTACTGCATGACTTGTAAAAGCAAACAGAAAATTAATGTAGCCAGTGTTATTAGTTACTACTTGATAAAAGTGGGCTCACAGAAAATGGTCTCGTAAATGGAATGCACAGCATATATAGTTTACTGTTGCTATTGCCAATAAGAGTTGTTTATGTTTTTTTTGATGTGATGAATTGACAACTGTTTTTGCAACAAGAGCCTCACTGTCACTGTAATTCTGTAAAGTTGAAGTTCAAATTCTCTGACTGTTTCAAGTTAGCCTGCCCACTTTACCAAAGGGCCCTGCAGGCTAAGCCTTTGGACCTGCTCTACATTGTAGACCGTCCACAACAATAGGCCTGTATGACTGTTTGAATGTGCCTTTCTTTGTGCGGTGTGCTTCACTTGGGGCAGACAATGGCGTCATTTAGCATCCCCGTCTCCACCGTGGTCCGTGTGGTCGCCATGGCACCCCTGCCATGGCCACACCCAGTTCCCAATCTGGCCTTGTGCTACCCTCGTTTCTCACTGTTAGGACAGCTGGGTTCAGCAGGCTATTGTTGACAACACCCAACCTCAGACATGGTTACACTTGGGCCAAGCCGAGATGTCAACACCTGCCATGTTTTCGCCTCAATAATAATGTCTACATTATACAGCCAAATAGATTTCCCAATCACATCATCCTCTGTTTGAAGTGGCTAAATAGGCTAGTGTTTTATTTTGTCCTTATGGATCAAGTCACTAGGCTATATTTCTGAATAGCTTGTTTTAATTAACTAGGTAGCAAACAAGCTGATATGTTTAGAGGACCTAAAGGAGAGCACCATGGCTGCTCCATGATTAAGGAGGTGTTCTTCCCTCCATAGACCCCTGCCTCTTGACCTTCTCATTGTCCAGGGGTTAAAGGGCAATGCACCCCGCTATCAGTCACCTCTGAATGGTGGGAGAGTTTTAATGAATGGGCATCAGGCACCTAAATTTGGCTTTTCGGGACATCAGCATGAAACATACTAGCCTCATGTCATGGATCAGGTCGATTGGTCTCCCAGCAAGACAGCAGAGGCGTGAGGGATTTAAACATGTGCTTTAGTGCAAACATATAGTTTTGTAAATCATCCACTAACTAAATATGATGGGCAATATAAGAAAAAATGAATACCTCCATAAATTCTTAATGTTATAAAATGTTTTATACGTTTTTTTGGTTATGTTTGAGTGCCTTTCAGTTATTTTTGGTCCCATAAGCCCATTCTTCTATTACACGATATTCCTTTTAAATTGCAAATGTGGGAGAGGCACTTTCTTTTAATGTTCTTGCAACTGGCACCTGGTTAACCCACATCTATGAACTCATTTTTAAAATTAGTACCCAGCCTTGTCATCATTGGTTTGGAGAAGATATTCTTCTCCACAGATTATTCCTGCTGAGAGACATGCCTTGATATGCGCATGTGCACTGTTTAACTGGGTGACCTATGGAATTATATTTTGGGCCATTCTCAACATGTTGCATTTGCACCCTAGATAGCACACTACAAGCTGTGCTCAAGATGAAGGTTTGCTTTCCCATGTTTAGACTTTAGAAACAAAAATATAATGTCACCTCTGAATCAAGTCTTTCCCAATTTGGAATGGTTACAGTACGGTCTACGCTGACATCTTTTTGTCCGGTCTAAACAGATTTAACTAGAACAAATCTTCTTTTTAGTCTACACTTGTTATCAAACTTCTCCAATAAATCGAACATTATGGGGGGTGGAGGGTTAACTATTGTATGAAAAGAAAATGAGAGCCTAGTCCAACAATATCATTATAAAATATATGATATAGGTCATATAGAGTTGCCTATATTTAGTCGAATTTAGCTTTGACCAAAGTGAACATTATTCATCCAAGAGTTATGCTAGTGACTGTTGTCTTACTAGAGTAAAAGTAAGACAGCCCCAGGAATTGAGATAAACCCCAGGTTATTATGATAATGAGCCTACAAATTAATCACTAGTGTGCCATAGCCACGGGATGTTGACAGAGGGCTGTTCTGCTTCATTTCAAACAAAGGGAGCATGTGGGTTCTGTTGGGGGGAGGTGTTGACATGTGGATTATGGGACAAAATGGCATTCATGTTTCACTGCTATTGTTTACTAAGCTACATTAGGCTATTTGGTGTTGATGAAAGGTAGGGTGGTAACATACAGTATGACAAATAAGTTTGCCAAAAAATAATATTTGGATTAAATTGGATGTATTTGTGGATCAGTGGTGTTTTATTATTACATGTTTTAGTGTCTCCATTTTAACATATTTAAACAAACTAAACCAGATCTTTAAAAGATCTTTAGAATTATTATTATTTGTATTTACCTAGAACGAGATGCAAGACCACATGTTCTCACTGTAAGGAACATTTAACCTCTTCAGATACTAAGCACGTTATAATGAGTCTGGGATGGAAAGAATGATACAGATTCAGCAATAATGCGCATTACATTATGTTGCTTTTAATACATTGCCCCTACCTCAAGAAAGTCAACACACGCTTTGACAAGTTGCTGTGCAAGTGAGAATTGGTATAATCTTGACAGTCCCTGATAAGTAGTTGTGACTTATGTTATGTCCCATAACGTGTTGCTCTTCACTTGATACTGTTGCTAGTGGTTTGGGAGTAATGGCTATGTTTTGCCTCAAAGACCTTGTTTCCCTTGAGGGCAGGGTTTAGACCATAGCCATGGTGAACAGGTTCCCACAGTATAACATATCCATGAGCTAACATTACAATAATAGAGGCAAACATCAGTAGTGGAGTCTGTCAAGCAACAGCTGCATCATCAGATGAATGTTGTTTCTGCTTGATTATATTTCAGTGGCAGTAGTGTTTTCAATGGCAAACTGTCTTTATCTTATGTGCAGTTGTGCAATCTGTTATCCTTTACCATTGATGTGTTCCAGTTATACGCTAAGTTAACAGTCGGTTTGCCTGAACGTAACTCTTCTCATCTCTCCAGTATTTGATATACCAAAAAGCTGTCTACTAAAGTGTATTAACATGGTAGTGTTTTGGTGAGTCTCATGTGCCACATGGCAGCAGTTTGAAACAGCAGGTGGCCTTGTTAACATGCCCAAAATATCATCTACTGCTCCAACTGGTTTTCCTCTGTTGTCTTAAAGTTTTCATAACAAGGAGAGAGAGTCATGTATTTGAATCTCTATGTTGTTTGGGCTAGAACACTTGGGGTAGGCAGCTTGCAGCCTGTCCATCCAGCTCAACATGCTGTCTTTGTGTTAGTTTTATGTTGGACTTTGCTACTGGGTCAGTGCTGCGTCTGGCCAGCCTGTGTCACAACCGTGTTGGTAGTCAAATGTGGCTCTCAACTTGGACGATTTCTCACAGCGCATCGGCTAATTGTTTTTAAACTGGCCACTAGCTACTGTAGGCTAGATGATGAGGCACTGCCCTTCCAATTGATTGTTCTCATATGCATGAATACAGTATACTGTGTGTTATGGTGGTCCCATCAGCTCTCTGCTGTAGCCTTTTAACTCGTGTTTCAGAGATATGTGCTATGCTTAACTCTGGGTGGGGGTATCAGCAAGTTAAGCCACAGATTTTAACCCTGAAATTCCATCAATTCATTACAATCACATTCTTTCCAGCTGCAGTCATTTAGCTATGCACTACCAGCAGTGCCATCACAGATGCTGTATCTTCTCAGCCTGGATACCAGTCACTTGGCCAGTATGGAAATATAGAGACTATTTTGTTGTAGCTTAAAGGTACATTTCCAATGTAATATCTTGTTAATATAGTATGTGTTATCTTTATTAATTAAACCCTTGACTTGTGTTTGACAAGTCTTATGGTCATCGTATGACCTGAATTAATTGTTTTTACCCTCTGAATATACCTATAGGCCTTTGCTAAGTTTTATTAACTTGCATTAGTATATAAAAAAAGATATGTTTTTCTGACATGTTGCAAGTATCTTGATAGGGGGGGGTAGTCGTTGTAAATGTATTCTAATATAGCTGAGGAGTCAAAAGATTGCTATTGCTTTAATTGAGCATAATGTAACATATCAACCCCTGCATGCTTAAGTAGTAACACACAGGTACACTTTGATCAGGAACAGATTCTTCCGTTTGCTCTTTTGCATTATGGGTTATAGAATGTATTGTGGCACATGCCCATTCTGCGATGTGCCTAGTTATTCTGGGGAGGAAAGGGGGCGGGGCATAATTACAAGCTATCCAACAGGGTGGGGAAAGACTAGAGGGACCCATTCAGTCCAGGCATTTAATTTGTGATTCCAAGGGTCCCGATATGAGGGTAGGGCCACATGGGTAGAGTTTATGGGAGCCGCACCTCCCTGACTAGAGCATGCCTTCTTTTCACAGATTGCAATGCCTGTATGTAGGCTATGGCGCCAATCACCACATGGAACTGTCTGTAATACTGTCACTGCCTATACATTTTTGGCAAAGCCTGTAAGTCACTATTGAGTAAATGCATTTGCACTGCAGAATAAACTCATGAAGTTGAGCAGCTTAATGTCGAGTTAAGCTTTCTTTTTGGCACCAGATGTCTGCCACCAAAAGAAGCTTCTGTTTTTAACCAGTTAAGTTAATATTTCTAGTTTAGTGTGCGTTGTTATTGGTTTTACAAATGCACTGCAAATGTTCAAAATAAGATAAATTGGTGTGTCGTAGAGACAGTTTTGGCGTCAACCTCACGGCAGTGAATCAAATAAAACTTTAGTTTAGTTGCCCTTGGATTCTTAATAATTAACTGAAATGTAGAAACAAAATACATGCAGTCAATAGACAAACATGTGGCTTCATGCTCTTTTAGCGAGGCATTATGTTTTCTTTTATGTTTTTCTCATGGTTTCTTGTTCTAGCACTAAAGCTGGAATAGAACCAAGGTTCCATCAAATAAATGAATGAGATGAAATGCAAACACATTTTTATAAAAAGAATAATGGAATGGGGCCCTGTGAGGCATCCACTGATTGCGACGCTCTCCTAAAACGACTAAACAACATTTATTGATGTTTTGTGTGTTTTTAAATGTCTGTCTTTTATGTTTTATTTTTTTATCAAAATTCTTACCACTAAATGTGGACAAACACATAAAGAAGGACCCATCAAAAAGGAAATGTAAGCAAAGCTGCTAAGCAATACATTATTTACTAAACTTATAATATTTTGACAGATTCTGCATAATTTGATGGAGTGGATTCTCATATTTTTGTGTGAAATAAAATGTACTGGTGAATGCACCTGGTGGCCCTGTGGTCTGAAAATAAACTATATGTTCATATTATTATGGACTTTAGCCATCATTTTGTGGAACAGGAGTCCATGAGAGAAGAAGAGAAGCTCTCCATTGGAACTGGACTTGTCTGTTATTCCAGCTGCATGACATTCTATTCAGAGGCAGCTACACTGGGCCAGACGACTTTCATTGTTGTCCAATCGTAACTTCACTGATGTCTCTAACTCCAATCTTGTAAGGGAAAGGCTATATTACATAATACCTCTTTCTCAGATCAAACTACTCTATAAAATAAATGTTTCACCTTTTGAAGAATGAGGAAAAGCACATTTGCAGTCTACATCCAAGTTTTTTTTAATTTAGATAATAATTTAGATTAATACACTGTTAAATCTTAATAGCAATTCATAATACTTTTTAAAATGTATTTATTATTCAGTTAAAACAAATCAAACATTCACTACCATGTTTCAGATATTTGTTAGCCTTATCGCCTACTGTAGTGTTGTTCACCTTATCAAATCTTGTTCCCAGAGGTCGGGGGTATAATTATACAATGACCCATTCTTTAGTAGTTAGTTTGATACTTTCAGTATTTAGGCTTTTGGCTGACTCAGCAATCAGGAATTGAACAACATGATACTGGAAATAGATCATTGACTCAGGCGTGAAAACAAGTTTAAAAACTATTTAAACTGATAACTATGGCTGTCCTGAATACAATTTTACAGGTTTCAAATACTTGATGGTTTTTCCAAACGAGTATTCGAATACTCATTCTCAAAAACCATGAAAAACACTTATAACCCACATAACCTGTTAAAAATCAAATAGCACATAACTGTACAAGTACAATCAATGCTTTTAACTTTGAGTAAACTACTCACCTATGAAGTGAATAGTAGTCCACCAGACCACCAATAACAGTATGCATAGACCACCGAAAACAATCAAAAGCTATCTTTTTACATTTGCAAGGGTACAGACAATCCAGTAAAACATTTGGTATATTAATAAATACTGCACGGCCTGCTGTTGCATTCATTTTATATTAGCCAGCAGATGTAATATTCAATTCATAGCTTCATTGAGCACACATGTAAACATAGGCATGCTCTCAAAATGGCCAATTTGGCTGACATGTCAATTGACCCAATCAGAGCTGACCATAAACATATATTAGCCAATAAGAGTGTGTGTTGAATGAATAGCCGTGCTCTCTTCTTACAGACAGAGACAATTGCAATAGATTGTGTTTACATTGTAGGGCAGGCAATGACATTAACATGTGGGTTTATACAGAGACGGTAGGGATTATTGGGAAACCATGCATGCATAATGTGGAAAAAACGAATACTCGAATATTTAAAATCACAACAACAACAAACGAATACCTGAATAATCAAGCATTTGGGGCCAGCCCTACTGATGACAGCATAGTTGTGCCCAAAGCCATGCGTGTTTCTTTTTCAATATGTTTTAGAAGAAAAAGTATTTCTTGTATAATATGGCGCAGACAATAACTTCACAAGTTATTTACTTAAAGTTAATCTGACTACAGCTATTGCAATAGAATCCAAGTGAAACATGTCTGTCCGTTTTTGTTTAATCAGACAACGTCCTATAGTATTTAAGATACAATTGGCCTATTTGGTTTTCAATATCAGAATGTCTTCAAGGGAATATACTTATTGTTTATACACATTTTAATTTAAAAGGCTGTTTTTTTTTTTAAAAGATCATTCTTTTTCAAATATCTTATTTTTGTAATGTAATTGCTTAAACAGATCTCTCTCTCACGTGTGTGTGTGTGTGTGTGTGTGTGCGTGTGCGTGTGTGTGATATACACATTGTACACGCAACGCAACTGGTTTCACAATTGTTTTGCTCTATTGCTTTCTAAACAAACCATTTTTAAACAGACACTAAGCACGTTGTGCTATGCTGGGGGGAAAGGGGGGGGGGGGAGCTGGGCGGTGGCCAAGGCTAGGCTGTGTCCTATTAGGCTTGGGAGTGTTGAAAAGGGGCGTGGCCGCAAGGCGGTAACATCTGTGCCCCGTTCCCTCTGCCCCCACAGGCTTTTGGAGAGAGGTTATAGTATGCAGGGAGTGAATAACAGGGAGAGGCTGTGCCTTTCTTTTTTTTACATCAGCTGTTATTGCGTGCGAGTTTCAGCTTTCAGCTTTTTAACCGCTCCTAGCTAAAGAGAGGAAACGGTTCACACCTAATCAATCAGAGAATCTCTTTGGATTCGTGACGAGCGTCGTGGGTTTTTTGCGTCCAAGGTGACAGTTAGACACTCCGAGCCGCAGCGGACTTCTCATCTGTGTGGATACAAACCTCGCACAGGAAATGCCGGGTTCGTTTGTGCCGACGGTGCAAAACGCCGGGTGCCGCAGTGAATCGAGGACCTAACGGTCAGAGCGACGCGTGGATAAGCTCACTGCTGGTAAGGAGGCTGAATGAATCCGTTTAGCACTGTGATCACATGAGACAGACAGTCGAGGAGCCAATGCTGGTTATCTGCTGATTGGAATGTCTGTGTGCACTGCATGTGACCGCAGGAGAGACCAAGGCTATCTGTCTCTCTCTCTCTTTCTCTCTATCTATCTCTCTCCCTCCCTCTCTCGTTCTGGCTGTGTGTGTGTGTGCGTGTGCTGGCGTGGGAGGCAGTCTGTCTGTCCGCTTCATCACTCAGCCGCGATAGGGAGCGCATTCCGCCCGCCGAAGGCGGAGGTGATGGGTGTCACGTCTGTCTAATTGGGAGGTGGTGCTGGTGCACGATGTACAGCGTTGCCGTAGCGACGAGGGAGAGGAGAGGGAGGCACGCGGACTGCCCTCCCCCCCCGGCTAGATATGACTGTGAGAGAGTTTAAGGGGAATGCCCCGTAATGACAAGGTTGTGCAGGCGATAGCGGGGGTGGTGGTGGTGTTAGTTAGAGGGGGGGGGGGGATACCTCCCACCGCTGCACTGCACATTATTGGTGTCTGTTTGGAGAGGGAGGATGGCATACTTTTTTCCATGATGTGTGTGTGTGTGTGTGTGCGTGTGTGTGTGGAGGGGGGTGGCTTATAATGAGGTCAACGCCAAGGAAAGTCACCTTGAACAGAGAGCCTCTGCTGTCTGCGTCTCCACGATCGCTACTCGTCACTGCCGATGTCTCAGCTCTGTTGTGTTGGCTCTGGTAACGTCCTGTGGTTGCGTCAGGGCTAAAGCCAGGACGTGCAGGCTCGCACCGGGGTAGCCCGCTATGTGAGCTGGGGATTTGCTTTGCTGTCGAACGTTTGGCAGCAACGCGTTATTTATATGGACGTATCTCATAAGGGGCAAGGGGTGTTGGAGAAGCACTGCTTCATATCACATCCCATGACAGTAAAGTCTAAACAAATTGTCCTATAGAGGCAAAAAGCATATCTCGTAATCCGGTGTGATTGCATGGGTGCAGTATTGACGGCAAGACTAGCCTTTTATTAATCCTTTACCGGGTAAATCCTGCTTTTGACCTCAATAAATGACCACAGTGGGTTACAAACGGCAGGCGTAGGTAGCGGGGGGGGGGGGGGGCTCAAGCATTTCACCGGTTGCGC
>JAODOY010078964.1:0-15440 GCA_025399855.1 Forbesichthys papilliferus | reverse complement strand
ACACACACACACACACACACACACACACACACACACACACACACACACACACACACACACACACACACACACAATGCTGAACCGTTTCATGTGAAGCTGCTATCCCTATTGGAGCAGTTTTACTGTAAGATCGCAGAGACAGGCAGACACTTTTCTAGGCATGTCTCCTGTCTGCACACAGTACTGTATATTTTTGTCCCTGTCCTGGTATGGACATTGGGCATACAATGTTGATAACTGAGGAATAAATATCACTTTCTATGCATACATGGTAACATTAGAATGTGTCAAATAGTTTCAAATGTGTATTTTATTACTGTAGTGTCTAATTAATAACGATGATCTGGGCAGCAGGTGTCAACGCTTGGATGTTCGTGTGTGTCTTAGGTCTGGACCTGCTTTTATTGTCTAATGGAAGCCTCCATTGTGTGATTTACCAGGGTTTTCCAGAATTGCACTTTGTCTATTTCAATTCCTCATGAAGGAACCGTGTATTATTGTTGACCCTGTTATCACAGACCTTTCAGGTTTCTAGTGAGACAGGACTGAATAGTATTCTTGTTGTTGAATCCCAAAGATAAATTAGTAGAATGCCTAGTAAATGATAACAATATACTGTACTAGTAAACCTCACAGTGTCTGGTCAGTATCTTTCCCTTGAACTTAAGAATTATTATCATAAAAAGGTGTAAAATGAGTGTGTGTATGGAATTATTTTTCACAGCCAGCTGGAATCATACATACATCTTCCCGTTCTCCCTATTTGACCCAGTGTACAGAGGATTTAAAAAAAAAATCCTAACCCTAACTGAATACTAAGACATTTTCTTTTTTTAAATTAATCATTGGCACTTTTACACAGAACCACAGCTTTTTTATGTTTGACTAACACACTTTGTTAGTCAAACATATATACATACAGTACATACATGTGTAATGTATACATATACATATACATATATACATATATATATGTACATATACATGTACATATACGTATGTGTACATATACGTATATGTATGTGTACATATATACGTATATGTACATATACATGTACATATACGTATATATGTACACATACATATATAGTTTTTATGTGTTTCAGACACAATTAGTTTTTGACTAATATCAGACTTGGTTGCCATTAAGCCTTGTGTTCCTGTTTAAAGTCGTTCAAAAGATTTATTTTTACAATGTTTTATAAATAATAATATACCATAGATATTTTCATACAATCAACTGTAGCTGCTATAAATGAGGATAATGTCAAATACCTTGAGATTAATGCGTATGAAATGTTATAAAGGTTTCTGCAACACATTTTCAAGTGTGATTATTGAGGAGGATGTGGAGGGGTTTATTTACTCAATTCTCTATTTTGATTAGTCAAACTAAAGATGTACAATATAGTCCTGCTTCATATTCTTACAACTGAACAGTAACCTACAATATGACAGTAACAGACATTAACAATAATGATTAATAGTAAGTTACACTATCAATTGTATTTACTGTATACTGATATATGCACCATACACTTGGATGACTGAATCAAATTTGAAATTTGCTCGAAACCAACCTCTCAAACAACAATAGCAACTTAAGGGCAGGACCGCCATCTAGAGGCATGATGAACCAACCCGTTACTTATTGTAACTGAACGTTACTATATATTTCCTGTATATTTCCTACAGTGCGATAATTGGACGTAGAATAACGGGCGATAAAAGTGTTATTATGATTATCCAAATCACGTTTTAGCAGCAATGAGGAGAGATATTCCATATACATTAAAAAAATTTAAAAAAGTCAATGCAACCTGATCAATTTGCTTTTTTTAGGGGACAATTGGGAACAAATAGAGAGTGAAACTGTTGGGCAATGGGCGGTAGTTGACTGGGCTATTTCTGAAAAAACGAAACTTAAATGTAATACAAAAACATCAGCAACCATCTCAACTAGGACAGCAGCGATTCAGCCAGTAATCTCTTAGTCGACTTAGTGAGTAAAAAATGGATTCCCTACGAAACTGGTATAAGCAGAAGCCAGACGGTAAGCCATTGCACCAATACAACCAGTATGCATATAATATACAATCATAATAAATAATAATAATAATAATAATAATAATAATAATAATAATAATAATAATAAATCAGAATTATGTACTAAGTAATTGTGCTTTTCATATTATAGTTTGGTCTACTTTACTTGATGACGAATACTATAAAGTCAAAAGTCATTAAATACAGTCATTAAATTATGCTAGAATGACGTTTTAGAAACGTGTTTTACAAAAAGTGTATCCAATGTAAATACAGTCCCCATTTTCTCTCGTATTGTCTCTTTCTCTCTAGACATGGCTTCGTGTAGCAGTATCCAATCGGAGGAACAGATCTTGTGTTGTTTATGTAAGGATGCAATAACTAATCCCATCTCCACAACATGTGGCCACACCTTCTGCAAGATCTGCATCACAATCAAATGGATTGGTGAACCCATGCATTGTCCACTGTGCCAGGAGCCATTCTTCGGAAAGAATGAGCTGTGCCTGAGCCAGGCAACCAGAGATGCTATGGAGGATTTCAAGAAGGCGAAGGAAAGAGATGAATCTTCTGCCCAACGATGTGAGGCAGCCTTTGAGGTACCATGTGATGTCTGCCAAGGGACAAAGCTCGCGGCCCATAAGAGCTGTGTAGATATATGCCAGCGGTCCTTCTGCCAGACTCACCTTGAGCCACATGAGAAAGACCCAGACTTGAAAACACACAAACTGACCAGCCCTGTTTTCTTTTGTTTTTTCTGTGAGAAAATATTAACTCATCCTATCTCAACTACATGTGGACACACCTTCTGCTGTTCCTGCATCAAAACTTCATGGGCCGGCGCTAAAAAGATTCAGTGTCCACTTTGTCAGAAGCCATTCTTCGAAACACTTGACCCAAAATACAGAGATACATGCGTGGAGCTTATCATGACAGGAGAAAGGAGGAGAAACTGGTCTGATGCAAACAATTTGGTGCTTTTAGACCGTGTGGCATTATTGCTCGCCTCTACTTTGATTTTGCCAGCCTCGACTGAGAAGAAGAAACGCAAGGCATTAAAAAAGGTCAAAGAGGAAGACAAGCTAGCATGAAGACAAGCTAGCATTAATCCAGTAGCGTTACGTAACAAATCCTGCCGACTAATTCTGTCCATTGATGGGGAAACCTTCCCATACCACAGCACCCTAACAACATTTTTATTTGTCCTTTGAATATAAAAGTTTTTTTCCTATGGCAAATTTAAAGAATAGTATTTGGCATGTTTGGCAGGTGCATGTTATCTAAAATATATGGTTATAATGGATATGGTTATAATTTCTCAAGAAAATACAATGATAATGTCAACACCTACATTACAAATGATTACATTTCTTTTCTAATATATTCTCTTATCTGTTATCTTTTGTTCTTAGTTTTCATAGCATGTTCGTGCTTATGTGTGAATGTGTGTGGCCCATGAAGTATTTGTTTTACTTTGAGATGCTTTGACTAGTGTGACATCGAATGGCAAAACAAATAATGTAATATAGTCACAATGCAATACACATACTGTACCAGGAGATGGCAGAATGGTATCGCATATAGTAAGTAAGTGAAGATAGAAGTGCGTTGGTGACCTAAAGATAAGCAGGCACTGTACAATAACGTTTAATCCTTATATCATTGTTGTTTGTTTGTAACATTATATAATCTTACATTACTTAAATACAAAATGTATAACAATATCTCAAATAGGGTTTCAGATTTAGAAGAAAACGAACATGTTATCTTATTTGTATGACAATACATTGCAACATGTGCAGTGTACATACTCATAATGATAGTGTTTTAATAGTTTATTAGTATTTAGTGTTGTGTTGAAACATGAATGAGCAAATATTCTACAGTTGCTGCATACAGGTTCAATATTTGTATAACAATTCTTAAATGTATGTTTGTATATTTTTGTTGTTTAGTACAAAGCTTGTAAAATTGCATTACTTACCATTTAGCAAAAATATATAAATAAAAACTAACAAAATACATAAATAAGCAAAACTGAAGCTTTGATTTTGTCCTGGGGAACGTTTCCTGCGATCTATTAATACCTCAGCTGTCTGACCGGCGCCCCAGAAGCCATAAGTGTGTGTGTGTGTGTGTGTGTGTAATACATCTTTCAAATACACAAGTAATTATTAAATTTAGAGTATAGGTCACACAAGTGTGGACGTGTGTATCTGTTTATTTTGAAAATAGCATGGCAGTAAAAAGGATTTGAATCCAATTTATCTTGTACTGTGTTTAATACTGCTGCTGTAACGTCGTAAAATGTTTTATTCTAACTTGGGATAACCCAGTACTGTAAGTAAGATACTAGTCTGGAAAAAAATGTGTGGTGTTCTTTTGGAGCTTGTTAATTTAAAACCACTGTACCAATGTGGTAAATATTCTAAACCAAATTCACATTCACAACACCATAATATACAAATCAACATTTAAAATGTAGGTTAAATTACATTCGAAACTAAACAGCTTCAGGGGAAATCTTAATAATTGCATATCGTGAACGCGCTTCCGAAGAGGTGGGGTTGAGGGTCTCGGTGCGCGCTTTTCCGTCATTACGTCACGGGAGCGCCCGGCCAGTGTGGCAGGGTTTTGGGAAAGCCACTGGTAGCGCTGGCAAGGCGGAAAACGGGGAAAGGCAGACAATACTATCAAATCGAGGCAGAGCAGAGAGACTACATAAAAGGCGGGTTTAACTTCTATCCAGCCTACTACTAGTCGTCATCTGGTATTCGAGTATTACATTCGCGGCGATATTAGACTTATGTGACTGGCCTTTCTCAGACTGCCCATTTCACAACCAAGGCGACCAGTGTTTAAGTGAACCAGACCTTCCACATCCGCAGTGAGTATGGAACTTGGCGTGTTCTCTCTGTATGTGTGTCTGCAAGTCTGCATGCACTATGGGCACTGGACCAGGACCATGCCTGTGTTTCTATTATATTTAGTATCAAAACTTGCTCGCCATGCAGATAGCACACGTAAACCATGTGTACCACATATGCGTAGCCTACTCTACTAATGCATAATGATCTACTACTTGTGTAACCAAGTGTGACAATAGCCCATTTTCAGTATTGGAAATCGTGTGAATTCCGTTTATAGCTGTGCTAGTATTTTAGATACAGAAATGTGTATTTTCAGATCAGGTTAGAATCATAAGTTAGCCTACTATGAATAAGCATGAAGATGCAACCATGTGTCTCTAGGCTACTGTCTACTATCGCTTTTGTCTAGTAGTTGTCGCTACAGAAGTCATTTGTCACATTGATCTGTTAGCCATTTTCACAGCATCTGACGTACTTTTACATATTCGGGTGTGTGTGATAGGACCAAACTTTCCCCAATATCTAGAGGGGATTTAGCCTACATTACGTCAGTTTTTTGTGTGCTTAGACTTCATGAAACTGAGCTGTCAACGTCAGACCTGACAAAGTGAGCTGAGAGCCAAACACCGTCTGAGTTGGACAGCATAAAACTTAAGCAATTGGCCTACTTGGTGTCAAAGTTGTTGTTTTTATAAGACAGCTCCAACTGGAATGATTGAATCGTGATGTGACTACATCTGCGACACGTTTTACGTGTTGACAGTGATTTCTAACTCTGCTTGGCCCACATCTCCTTCTTGCCCCCCCGCCCCCCATCCAGAAACATGGAGTCGTGAAACATATAGAGTTCATCTCTAAAATCTCATATCAACCATAGCCAGGCGGTATGGCAATACTAGCAAATACTAGTCCAATAATAACTTGAATGGGATTTTTTCCCGTTCACATTATTAAACTGTGCTTTGACTGATAAGATATTAAAACAACATATTGAAATGAATTAAAACGAAGACAAGACATCAAAAGTGCACAAAAGATAGTGCTAACGAACAGAAAATGCATATACAGTTGGTACGATTTCATTAAACCCAATCATATTTGTGAATACTGGATAGATGCTGACATCACAGATGCACACTGCAAAGCCAGGTCACACCATGGTTTATAAATGATAGCAGCATGACACCAGCAACACCAGGAACACAACATCTTCCCTGTGAAGATGGCTGCAACACTGTGCCTGTGACCTAACTGAGTGATGGCATAATAGGATCCGGTAATGAAGAGGCCTTTACTAGTCCTACTACACTGCACTCAATTACAGTTGGGTAGCTTTCACATATTTCAGATTATCCTTTAAATACATGCTAACTCCAAATTATCTTTTAATTTGCTGTGGATAAAAATGTCTATCAAATGTCTTATGCATGATTTAATACCAAATATTATGTAAAGACTTGTGTTTTTACAGTAAAAGATCAACTGGATTAATAAATCACAATTGCATGCTGCTGACTAAAGATATGCAGGTCTACTGTAGTGTAAATCAGGTAGGAACGTTTAGTTGCAAGTAAAGTAGCCCATATGCCAAACACAGTTGTGTTCTAGTCTGTATTTAATTAACAACAAGCTAACCCTTCCATAAGAAAGTCATATTATTTGTGAGCGATGTTCGCCACTTTGTTTATGTTCTATTTATGGAGCCAGGGCTGTGTTGAAGTACCAGATTATGTTGTCAACATGCACAGAGAACGGTAAAATGGCTAAATGTGAGCAGATAATTTGGTGAATTGAGTACTTACAGTATTAATTATAATCATAACAATTATAATTGTCTCCGATTGATATTTTATACATTTGTTATGAAGACAAAGATTGAAGTAGATTTAGCAGACTATAGCAGACTTTCTGTGAAGTGAAATGTGTTTGTGTGTGTAGTAACATTTATACTGTATGTTTGAGCAAACGTTAACTGTGTGTGAGAAGAAAATTGTGTGTGCCATGTGTGTGACTGTAGAGGTTGTTTTCCCATCCGGCATAGGATTAATTTCCTGTAGACTTGAGCTGATCTTATCTGTCTTTATTATCACTACTTTGTTCCTCCGTGTCTGAACATTCTTATATTTACAGATCGCCGATAAGGTTACAGGTAGTGAGGTTACATGTAGCGTAATGTAATCTGTGCATCTCTTTGTACAAGTCAGTGTACCTTAAATCAACAATTATATTTTTGTTAGTAGAACTTTGTTTATGGATAATCTAATGAAAACTAGTTGCTGTATGTCTGAGTGTGTATAGGTCTACAGTAGTAGATGTGTAATGCCTATATGCATAGCATATTGACTAGGCTATTTAAACTAATGTTGTTGCTGGACACTTCAATTCTTAGTATACTTATTTTACTGTATTTATTTGACCGGAAAGTTTTAGCATAAGATAGCATCAGCCGCTTGTTCTGCTACAAAACATGATTGTTTGGCTTATCATAATAAGATAAACAATCATGTTTTGTAGCAGAACAAGCGGCTACTGTAGCAGAATAGTTTCAAATAGTCACCACACGGAGACATAAACGTACATTAATAACAGGTCACTTTGTAGAGTTTGTTTCTCTCTTCTGTCCTATGGCCCCAAATGGAGCATTGTGTGTGTGTGCCTGTCGTGTCCACTGAGCTAATGTGTACGTGCACGGCGTCTGTTCTTGACTGCGTTTTCTCTAACCTTTGTCTATTCTATTGTGTACTATGCATGTTTTTCGTGCCATTATGTAAATGTGCGGGTGTGCGTTAGAGGCCGTGGCCTCTTCAGTGCCCAGGTGTTTGATGGGCTTGAGGAGACATGGAGCAGATGGTGTGTGTGTGTGTGTGTGATCGTGAGTGTGTTAGTGTTAGCGTGTGTGTGTAACTGACTTGCTGTAGTAGTAACCACTATCACTTACCTGGCCAGAGCTCTGCTATCATGCCATGAAAAGATGCATGGGATGGGTCAAATGCAGAGAACACATTTTGCTACATGTATATGTGATAAAGCACCTTTAAACCAGGCTGCCATTAAATCTAGGTAGGAGTAATATATAAATCGGACTGTTCTAAACAAGCGTGAAACCCTACCGTGTCCCCACTGGTTTCATATTGTCAAATATAATTTGTAACCAACAAATGTCACAATAAAGCAACATGGACATCATACCAACTGATGACGTTCGATGTTCTTTGCTGCTTAGCTCTAATGGCTCGCCTAAATGTTTCCGTTCATGTTGTGTCATCTTTCTCGGTTGTGTGCGTCCGTGCATGTATGTGTGCAGTATGTCCAACAGCTCATACTGCAATTGTATGTTCACTGACTGACTGGAAGCTGTACGAGCACACAGTATGAGCAGCAGCAGAGCGAGGGGATATTTTTGGTTAATTTAACAAAGTGTATTGGCTTACAATCACTTAACCCACCTATTAACAGGCTGTGTGAATAAGCCAGTAATAGCTAGACTAAAAACAGCTATGGACCATGACTACAGTAGATTCTAACAGCATTTATAATTTGGCATAACACATATTTCTGTACCAGGCACAGATACGGTTTGTATTTACCGGTACAACTTCTAACCTTTTAACCTGAATAATGTTGTGCTGCCATTTAGAGCATTCTTGCAATGTTCCAATTGACATGAAACGACAGTGGTTCGTCCAGTAGTGCGTGTAGGAAGAGCTAAATAGAGTTTGAGCTCCCCCATTGGTCCATTTGCTGCCCATGCCCTGACATCACTGATGGAACAGCATGTTTGGCAACATGAGCTCATCTTCCAGTGAGCTAGGCATCTCCTAGAAACAACCATCTGAAATGTGTAAGGCTGTAAACGCCAAGTGGGCTGCAGAGACACTAAATATGGGTGAAGAAAAGCAAGATTCTCAGGGCCAGGCAACAAGACTTTCTGTAACTAAGGAGATCTGTCTGACCTGAAATCACCTGGCTCACCCTGGCTGCATGGTCATTGATTTATTACAGCTCTTGAACGCCTTTGGCTTTGTCACGTTTGTGAGCCTTTGAACAAGGCTATCCACCATCAACGACCACAATCTTGAAGGACCTAGTGTCAATACAACAATCCTTGTCACTAGCGACTTGAATCAGTTGGGTTTAGGTGGGTTTAATCTACTGTAGCCTAGGACTGGGGGATATGGCCTAAAAATCTAATCTAAATTATTTTCGGTATGATGGACAATGATTTTACAGAGCTGGTATAATAGTAGGCTAATAGCCTAGTGTTAGATGGCCTATGCAAGACAGAATGATTAAGTAACTAATATCTACAAATATAAATCAGAAATGGCTACAGTAGGCCTACATATCACAACAAGTGTGGTCACTCCCAACGTATATCATGCACATATTGCATAACATATATTAGACAAAATAAAGTGTAAAAAAAAGTAAGAAATGCTAATTGCAGCTAATAGCTAGCTCATTAGCGCGATGGTACTGTAGCAGGATTTTCGGGACATATTTTAAAACATGTATGTAACTGCTCTAAATGAATAGGCCTTTTGTACCAAAAATGCAGCCACACGTCTTTTGCATGGCTCTGACAGAAACCAAAAAACTACACAAAGATGCAAACGCTAGGCAGTCAACGTAGTCTGTGTGTTTGACATGCGCAGGGGAGACGGGTGGGTGTCGACCGGAGGAGCACACACAGGTGATAAAAGAACGGGCAGTGCCGCCCATCGGCGTGACTCCAGATGTTAATTTTGAGTGAAAGCATTAATCTCGATTTTGCGATTTAGGCGTTTTTCAAAACGTTACCAAACCAAACTTGAATTAATCGAATTCATTCCATTTATCGCCCAGCCCTACTGTAGCCTATTACAGTATGTAGCACTGTGGCAGAATGTCCTCCTCCACACTCACAGAAATACTGTGTCTTTTTGGTGGTAGACTGATCCGTCATGAGACATGAAACCCTGTGGGGGTTGAAGGACAAATGAGGCTGTTGGCTGTGCTACAGTTCTCATCACTTCTTCTGATGTGTAGAAAATATCAGCCGGTTCGTGTGTGTGTTTGTGTGTTTGTTTTGGGTTGAGCCAAAGCAAGAAATGTTATGTATACATTGAGAAAACCAGTGAGCGATAGAGAAGAGTAAGAGTAAAGCTTTAATTTTCCGTAGGGGCAATTTAGCGTGTCACAGCAGTCAATAGTAAAATAAACACATTATTAGGTGGTCCCTTCAATCACTACAATACGCTGTACACTGACAGTACAATCAAAAACAAGTCACAGTTCACACCAACGTCACTGTCTCTAGAAGACAGAGGGAGACGTCTAACGTCCAGACAAACGAAAACAACATTCACTGTCCCATTTGGTTTTAAAAAGCCTGTAGCTGACGGAATAAAATACCTCCTGCAGTAAGGATTATTTAGTGGCACCTCTGGGGTGGTGAGACCTCTGCCTTGAGAGGAGCAGTGTGAACTCGCTGTGTAGAGGGTGCTTCTGCAGGTGAGGTGAAGGGGACGTAAAGATCTAGATAGATCAGAAGGAAATGTGGTCTCGCATGTTTTGACACTTCAACGTCCACTATACTGTATGCTTAATAATAGTGGCCTCTTCTTACTGCTTTAGTTCTCCTGTATTTCCCCTGCTCTCAAGCATTTTTCCTCCTCTTTTTATCTTTCTTTCTAGGCAATCTCATCATCCAGCCCCCCCTCCAGTTGACTGGATTACCACAGTGAACAGCTGCACACCCAATGGATTACAACCATGACATTGGCTGGGCTGTGAGCATAGCGAGCACAACCCCACATCCAGATATTCCATCGGCAACAAAGACTTCAGTAGAGTTCCCTGGGCTTTAAAACATTAACTCAGTTCTGTGTCATAATCCACGGCCCGGCTGGAGCAACTGTTCCTGTGGAGTTTTCCTTCCAGAACGTTCTCCAGAGTGAACCCTCCGCTCCGTGACTGGCGGCATGTACGGCAGCGCTCGCTCCATCTCCAAGCTGGAGGCGGCGGGCTCCAACGGGACCGGCTCGGCCTCCGGGAGCCCCCGTCGCTCGCCGCGCCTCCCCCGGTCGCCGCGGCCAAGCCACAGGCGCAACAGCAGCAGCGGCTCGGCCGGCGGCCTGTCGGGCTCCAGCAAGACCCTGTCCATGGAGAACATCCAGTCCCTGAACGCCGCCTACGCCACCAGCGGACCCACGTACTTCACCGACACCATGGACGAGACCTGCGGCCTGGTGGGCAGCCTGGGCAGCGGGTTGAACCCCTCCCTGCCCAAGAGCACCATGACCCTGGGCCGCGCCGGAGCCAGGGTCCCCTACGGCGTCCGGGGGAGCAACATGGGAAGCAGCCCCAATATTAACACAGGAGGAGGGGGGCTGGGGGCTGGGGCCATGCCCAGCGACGCCATCGCGTTCGGGGGGGACATGCAGGACCAGCCTTCCCAAGCGGCCACCGTGCCCTACTCCATGAGACAGGTGAGACATCCCAAATGAAACCCTCCCAGTTGAAGGTTGAGGGTTGTAAATGTGTTTGACTTGGAGCAGCTAAGTAATTTCGCTGACGGCTTAATGGTGATGTGTTGTCTTTGGCCATTTATGAAGTCTTAAATGTTGTGCGCGTGTACGTGCGTGTGTGTGTGTGTGCGTGCGTGCGTGCGCATTATAAGGTGAGGGATGGTGCCATGTCAGATCTGCATACACAACTTAGAGAGGTGTTGAGAGAGAACGAGCTCCTGCGCAGAGAGGTGAGAAAAAGATGTCATGACCACACACACATTAATGCCGTGTCCTGTCTGTCGCATCGCCGTGCCAACAAACAGCGAAATGCATTCTTCTGTTCCGTTGTATGGTAGCGTCAACGCTGTCGGTGGTGCAACAGGTGAGGAAAAATAGTCGTAGTGTGTGTGTGATTTAAAAAAAAAAAAAAAGTTTTTTTTTTTTTTTTTTTCTTTCCCCCCCACACCCAAGAAGGACATTTGTGATAGAATTATGGCTTTAAATTTAAGTGAGCAGCATTTAAATTGAATTGTAGCAACTGGCTGACTAAACTATAGCATGTGAGCTCTCGATATTGGTTCAAACATACCCTTCTCTAATCCTCAATGTCATCTTAATGGATAATGGAGAAAATAATTTTTGAGATCAGCAGCATCACTTATATTAGTGTAATTATACTACTTAGTATTTTACTGACACACACACATACATGTATACATAATACTTTATGATCTTTGACATTTACTTCCAACTGATATTGAATGTAGCAAATAATAACTAGCCCCCTAGTAGCCAGTAAAAGTACTGTGTTTTTTACGTTCTTTCAAATGAATGCAACATACAGCCAAGGAAACGCAACTATATTTATATATAGCAAATCAACATATATCAAGCTGACTCAGCTCTTAGTGGGTTCCCACACCAGAATGTTAGCACTAGTGTCCCATTAATTGTGTACATGGGTGTGTGTGTGTGTGTGGGGGGTTCACTCCCAGTTGGAGGCCAAAGAGTCTAAGCTGAGTTCATCCATGAACTCCATCAAGACCTTCTGGAGTCCTGAGCTGAAGAAGGAGAGGGCGTTGAGGAAAGACGAGGCCACCAAAATGGCTGTGTGGAAGGAGCAGTACAGCGTGGTGCAGGACGAGACCCAGGTGGGTACAAATGTGTGTGTGTGTGTGTGTGTGTCTTTTCAGGGCTAACGCGTGTGGCTCATAAGATGAACGATGCTTCTGTCTGTTCCATTGTGTCCCAGCAGTGCTCCAGTATAACTCATCTAGTGACGTGGCTACCGTACATGTACTGTACATCACCCATGAGCAGACCATGCGTGGTGTGAGCTACATGCTTTCCTTATGACACCTCTATGAAAAGGGTCCATTCGTTTGTGTGGCGCTGTTAATGTTGCCCTGCGCCAGCAAGTTTCCCCCGGTCTAAAAGGTCACCGCCACTAACCTGTGACTGTGCTCTGGCGGTTCTCTCTCTCTCTCTCTCTCTCTCGTTGCCACGGCGATGAGATCGGACAAACAGATGAAGTGGGCCGTTTTTGGGGGGGGTGCAGCTGTCTCTTGGTTTGCAAGCCATCTGGACCACGCGTGTGTGTGTGTGTGTGTGTGTGTGTGTGTGTGTGTGTGTGTGTGGCAGGGTAGAATATATGGCAAGAGATGCTCTAAACAACACACACACACACACAAAGGTGTGAGAAGACATGATTAGGCATGTTGTGGGGCGATATAGTGAACCATCTCTCTCCTTCAACAGTGTCTCCTTTCATTCACTCGTTCTTTCGCTGCTCTGTTTGTGACTTGACTTGGTGAGTCAGCGCTCACACTTACCCTCTTTCTCTCTATCTCGCTTTGTTGCCCTCCTACCTTCCTTCTCATCCCACCTCCTCTCTCTCTCGCTCTCTCCTGCCCACATCTATGTGTTAGATTTGGAATGTGTGATACCTCCTAGTTACTGTCTGTCTCTCCCTATCTCTCCCTATCTCTCCCTCTCTGTCTGTCTGTCTGTGTGTCTGTCTGTCTCTCTCTCCCTCTCTCTCCCTATCTCTCCCTCTCTCTGTCTGTCTGTGTGTCTGTCTCTCTCTCCCTGACACACACACACACACGCGTGCGCTGGGTCACACCCAGCCCAAGGAATCTGCCACACCCTCTCACTTTCCTTCTCTTCCTCTCCTTTTCATTCCCTCTTTCTTTCCTCTCCTGGACACATGCATGCACACTTTCCTTGACTCCTCCCCCTTCCTCCTCCTGTACACCATTCCCTCATTCATTCCTTCCTCTTCACATTCCTCCTCTCTCTACCCCCCCCCCCCCATCTTCTCTCGTGCCAGCAGCTAGAACCAATAGAAGAGTCTGTTCCTTCCTCCGTGCTCTCAGATTTAATTTCTGTTTTCACATCAGTTAGACGTGTGTTATTTGTAACATTAGTGTCGATGTTGTTATCATGAAGCGACCACGGTCTACATATTGGCAAACATGTTGTTTTCAATCCTTTACTGACAACCAGCGCTAATCTGGTGTTTTTGATCCTTTACCGCATCACTTGCAATAGCCGACTATACCTTTAAGGACGTGCACTTGATTGTAGCCTTTCACTTTTGTTATTTCGTTGTGATTTTATAACAATTCGTAATTTGCCAACATGATTATAGTCATAAAAGCATTGCAGCATCTGAAATAGTATTTCAGTCTTCACATGAACTATCTGAATTATTACATTCACATGTTTGCCTTGTTTTGTGTTCTGTTTATTAGTATTTTATTATGGGGAATTGTTTTGAGTTTTTAGTGATCAGAATGAGTGTGTTATCCTAAGTGCACTCAGGCCTATTCCATGGACATATTCTCTCTCACGTTGGAGCATATAGGTGTGTGTGTGTGTGTGTGGGGGGGGGATTTCAACATGTTCTGCCATCTAATAGTCAAACCAGGAATACTTGCATTTAGAAAATTCAGCTTTAGTATCACATTAATAATAGTTATAGTTATTTAGATAAATTTATTTGAACTAAGACATTATTTCTAAATACTGTAAATTAACCATCTGATGATGCCAATGTTTGCCTAATCTAGCAAATGAATTAGTTTCAAATATGCTTATAGTTCAACATGAACCAAATCCAAATCCCATAAAGCAGCCGTGGTCCTTTTATTCAACGTGCCACTGTAACAGAACAGTGTCGCAACATCCTAATTGCTAGACACATTTGTATAGTTGCACAGCCATATTGCTTAGCCCTACCCGTTGCATGGGCACCACTATACTGTATACTGATGAGGTCACGCTGAAAGCTAGCGTATCTATCTATCTATCTGTTTAGTGTCTACTAGACCTGCCCATTTTAAGATGCTTTAAGTACATATTGTCCTTATCACTACACCCACCAGCAGCCATTCTCACTGTTCTTATCCCACACCTCCCCTCCATCTGGTCCTGTGGAGAAGAAGCACTACATAGCTTCTCCTGACAAAATACGTTCAGGTTTGTCTGGGTTGTTTCTACTCTGTTTAAATACAAAGTAGTACAAATGGCATTAGTCCTTCAGCATGGGGCAGCTCCTGTCCTGCAGTGACATGCAGTCGCATCTGTTTGTTAACATTTAAACAGAAAAGGACATTGGAAGTGTGTGCGCGTGCGATGGACCAAGAGGGCGGTGAAGGAAGAATGCTTGGAATGTTGAAGGAAAGCTCCACTTGGTATTCTTGACTCCTAGGGCTGAAGCATGCATTTGAGTGCACGCGTATGATCTCAGCATCACAAAGCCCAAGGTGTCTTTATAGATTGGTGACATGGAATGACTCCCAGACACACAATGACCCAGTCTATCTGTCTGTTTCTGTTAGACACAGTCTATCCATCACTGCACTGCAGGCTGACTTGCTCATGCCGGCAAGTGTGTAAGTGTGTGTGTGTGTGTGTGTGTGTGTGTGTGTGTGTGTGTGTGTGTGTGTGTGTGTGTGTGTACAGACTGAGAGACAAAAAAATAAATGGTGTGTCTCTACACAGAATGGGTTGTTCATGTGTGAGCACG
>JAODOY010078943.1:0-15444 GCA_025399855.1 Forbesichthys papilliferus | reverse complement strand
GGGAAAGGGAAGTTTGGGGTCCCTTACTGAAGCTGCTGCCCCCGCGACCCGACTCCGGATAAGCGGGAGAAGATGGACTGATGGATGGATGGTTTTTATTATTATATATTAAATAATAGCCATTATTATTATATAATATATGCACATCCGGTAATAGAATCAATAAAGTGTTATTGCAAGAGACAAAATTAATGTTTGTTATACCTCAGTGATTCCGTCCATAGAGAACTCCCGGCGTGTCAAGCTAGGGGAGCGGATTGGAGGCTTCTTTGTTGGTAACCGTGGAGATCGCGGACCCTCCAGATTGGCACGGGAAAGTTTGGGAGATTTCCTAGATTCCATGTTCATTCTTCAAATCAAAGAGTTAAACTATATACACAATCATATATACAGTTTGGCATTGCGTTTGATAATAATAATAAGCATTCGCTCATATGGTTAATGCATTTAAGCTATTAAGAGCAATAGCATACATGCTATTCTAATTGAATCAGAAAACTTACCTCTTTCATCAATTATTTTTGTTTAAATTGAATTTGAACCAGATGAGATCGTTGTGATGATTTTAGTGCTTTAATATCGCAATCTTGCTAGGATTGCTCTGGCAGGAGGGACCCAAATGCACGACAACGAACAGGCAGGTTTCAAGGATTTATTTAAATCAAACAAAGGGACGAACAGACAGGAACATGCACAATAAATGTAAACAGTATACAATGAACCAACAAGGACGAGGGATAACACAGGGGCTTAAATAACAACGCGAACATGAGGAACAGGTGAAAGCAATAAACAATCAACGCGGGGGTGGTGACTAATGAACGGGGGAAACTGAGAAACACGGGAACGCGGCTAATACAAGTCAAATAGACAGGAATAGGCGGCAGATTGTGACAGGACTCCCCTCACTTAAGGGGCAGTTCTCAGACACCCTAAAAAAAACTGCGTGCTAGGGCTCAGGGTATACAGGAAAAACTAGACGGGAGGGGGAGGGCCTGGGGGCCGGCCGGACACATGCCAGGATGCCAGATGTATGGGGCCGGTCAAAAGGACAGGACAAGGGCAGGACGTGACAGGACAGAAGGCCGGCCTAGAGGCAAGACCAGACGCAGGTCTGCACGCCGGGCTGGTGGCGTGGGCGGCTGCTGCGACTCTTGGGGAACCGGCCAGGGCACTGGGTCCGAGGCAGGAACAGGAGGAGAACAGACAGGATTGGGGACAAGAGCCGGAGGTGGAGCAGCCAGCATGGGAAATGGAGCAGGATCGGGTTCCGGGGCTGAAACAGCGTCAGGCTCCGGGGCTGACGGGACTTCCTGGAGCTCGGTGAACTAGGTAACACGATGGATGTACAGCCGTGGCTGGGCCCAAAGGCTGGTGTAGGGGATCCTCTGGAGGTTGAGGACAGACCCAGGGACGGCAGCAGCAGGTCCAGCGGCTGTGGCAGCGGAAGTAGCAGGCTGCTGCGGTGTGTAGGTCGGGGGACCGCTGCAGCAGAGCGGCAACAGCCAGGACTGGATGGGACCCTGCGACGGACACAGGAGGTGGCTGCTCTGGATGAGTAGTGGCAAAAAGTGCAGGAGGCCGCTCCCTTCGAGCAGCAGAGTCCGGGGATTGCTCTGGTTGACATGGCTGCGGCCGAGCAGCGGAGTCTGGGAACTGATCCGGCCTAGCAGAGGAGTCCGGGGGAGGCTTCTGGAAAACACCAGCATCGGCAGACAGGATGGCAAGAAGCAGCTGCTGCGGTCGAGCAGCAGTGAACACAGGATACTGCTCTGGCCGAACGCCGGCGTACAAAACAGGATGAGTCTGAGGGCTGCTCCAATATGGGTGGGAGGCGTGGGTGCCAAAACAGAAACAGCCCCAGGGGGCGCCAAAACAAAAGGAAGGCGTGTGCGGCATCAAAACAGAAACGGACTCAGCGGACGCCAAAACGGGAAGTGCGTCGGACGCTGAAACAAAAACAGGCTCAGTGGGCGTTGATGCAAAAACCAAAGGCACATGTGCCAAAGCATGAATGGAAAGTGGCTGCGCCAAAACAGGAATAGAAGGAGAGTGTCACAAAACCGGGAGCGGAAGCAAATGGCTGCAACAAAGACGGCGGCGGTGGGAGGATCAAGACTCTGTGGCTCTAGGCCAGTAGAGGGCAGTGGACCCGGGCGGTTTGGCTCCATCCTTAATCTACGGAACGGATTAAGGGCTGGGACGATATTGCCTCCTCCTTAAACGAATATGCAAACATTGTCCGCTTACAGACCCGGGTTGCTGCTTGCAGCCGTGCAATGTTGGTGTGGCACCTATCTAGCTCCGCTCGCACTTTCTCAGGAGGTTGCGGTAGGAGACCCACAGGTAGGGTCGGCGGGCACACTGCTGTAGAGAGTAACAAGGGGTCTGTGTCGGGGTGTCAGCTCCTAGATCACGATCGCCAGTAAAGCCCGCGACAGCCTGGTGTCCCGGTTCTTCATGGGAAGAGGCTTAAAGACCAGCCGAGTTCTCCAGAACGTGAACTGCTTGGAATCCTTGTGAGACCTTGAAGAAAGTCAAGTAACACTGTCGGCTGGGTCTGTAACGGGTCGGTTCATTCTGTTCACGCTGGCAGGAGGAACCCAAACACAGGACAGCTAACGAATTGAATCAAACAAAGAAACTAACAAACAGGAACACTCACGAGTCACGACTACAGCATAAAGTGTAACATCACCCTAAAATGTATTTGTTTAGCTGTAAACTAAGTAATAGGATTGATCTTTGATGAGACACATCAATGTTGGTGATAATATCGGCAAAAGTTCTGTTTTTTATAAAAGAACGCATATTTTTTTTTATGGGCTGAAAACAGATCTATACTACAGGACCTGGCTGGTACGCTCCGTCCGCTTAGACGTTGTCTAAATTAAAATGTTAGCGTTAATGTTCCCGTCACTCAGCTCCTTGACGCATTTCTCAGAGTTGTGTAATGTGTGGAGTCAGGCTCAGAGTTACTTTAATGGTGTACAGTGAACAAGGGATAACACAAGGGCTTAAATAACCGAATGCGACAACGAGGGGGGAAAAATTCAATTTGAGGGTTGCGACACAGACGAGGGAAATGGAAAAACACTGGGAAACACGGCTAAAACAAGACTAACAGCTGGGGAAAGATGGCAGGCCGTGACAATTATATTGTATATGACATTAGAAATGGAGATAGATTACCTGTTTCCTCTGGAGAGCTTTGGTGATTTCTTGCCAACCCATTCATCACTCAGCTCAATGTCGCTGGAGTCTGAGCAGTTACAGCTGTCAGTGTAGGAGATCATGGGGTTTACACACACCTCTTCTGAAAACAGAAGACATTCATGTTCATATGAGTTAGAATAATACAATAGCTACTTCGATGTTATGTGTAAAAGTGTTCTCTATACCTCCCTCTACAGTAAAACGATAGTTTGAGATGTTATGTTTGAAACAAAACGTGCTAGTGCTAGCCATTTGTAGATACATGTGTGTGCATATTCCCATTGTGTTCCTTTGTGCGTGCTACATCTGATGTCTGACGACCCACCCGCTTTGCCGTCTGTTTTAGGATCCATGATGACAAACTCGGGCCGCAGCTTGCTAATGCGGCGTCCTTTGAGGATTGGCACCAGACCTCCCAGATGTTCCAGGTAGAGGGTGTAGCAGGGCCCACCTGCCTCGGGGTTGTCCTCCGCCCGCTTCATGGTGCAGTGGAGCCTCTCGCTCCCAGCAGTGGGGTAGCTGACAAAGTCACGGATGTTGTTCGTGTCAGGAATAGGAGGCTGGGACAAATAACAAACAGCATGGGTGACTAGTGCCAAACAATACTACGCATAACAGGTTTTCTATGTACTGTATACAGCAGTGATCCCCAATGCTGGTCCTGGAGGTCCACTGTCCTGCATGTTATAGATGTCTCCCTGCTCCAACACACCTGATTCTAATGAAGGGCTCGTTATCAGGATTCTAACGACCCATTCAGGACTGGAATTGGGGAACACTGGCAGTATACGAACATGACAGTGAACAGTAGCCCTTATGTTCATGGTTCAGGGTTTGTTCCTCCTCAGACCACTGTGGGTACTGTACTGTAGGTACTCACTCTCACGAGACCCCCACTATGCTGGCTGTTTGGGAGACACACTGACGTCGTCTGGCCACAAGGATTTGGCTTTTTTTAAGTTCACTATGGTCGTTACTCCTGCATGTTTCTTTTTCACTGGTCACGATGACTACAACCGTTGTTTCCTTTCCGTCTAACAACATATCCCAGACCTTATGCACTGTTGTTATGTCATAACCAAAGTTGCTAGCTCATCAATGTGTGTGTGTGCGTGTGAAGTAACCTTGATGGTGGGTATGAAGGCAGACGTCACATAGGAGCAGAGCAGGGAGGGCATGTTCAGTTTCCCCACATCTCTCTCCTCACGCAGAGCACTGGCAATGCCCTGTTGGCATAGCAGCTGGAGGCTGGCCACCCTGTGCTCCACCCGCACCACATATAGAGATGGCCCACATGCCATGAACAGACGGGAGTCCCTGTGACCCCAGCAGATGGTGGTGATGGGCCTCTGAAAGACAACACATTCAGTATGTAACCATAGGCTGATGGGCATGTGTTGTACTCAGGAATCAGTATTGGTGATCTGTTCTGTTACTAAGCAACAAGAGGACTAATAGAGGAAAGGCAATATTTTCTTCGTATCATTATTTGTTAAGGAGAAAAATGGGCATTTCATATTAAAAGCCTACAACCACACATGTACAATTCAAAGGCCCTAATACATTTGTAGTATGGGTGGAACCATTGCATGTAGCTGTGACTCACCTGTGCAGGTGTCTCTAATGTGTATATGTGTTCCCCTTGAACATTGTAGAACTTGACAAGGGCGTTCCTCGCCACAGATGTGTCGGCAGGAAGCCCGTGTCGCTCCATGCCAGCCACCGCTAGCAGGTCTCCCTGGGAACACCACTGCACCTCCACATCTGTAGAGGAGAGCCCTCAGTGAAGATAAACACCTGTGTTCACACTAGGAAAGCCATATTGCTTTGTGTTGGGCTGCTCCATTGTGTTCAATGGGACAATGTTAAGTCAAATGATTCAATCACTGGTGTATTCTGCTGAGCTATAAAGTGCATTATTCATTGCTGTTCATTAAGAATAGGAGATTGAAAAATGTTACATTCAGTACGATTAGTGGCTATTACCGGTACGCATGTACACAATTAATAGTCCGGTTGATTTAACATTGGCCTAGAAGCTGTATAAACATGTCTGTTAAAAGTATCTTAATTTGGGAGATTGTTACAGTAATGCAAGTCAAAATGTATAGCGATTATTCAATTACTATCATAAAGCTCCACATTAACGTATCATATACAGGCAGGTTGGTTGACTTTGAGATACTACTTTTCATTTAATGAACACTTTATCCCATACAACTATTTTTCAGTAACTGTTAACCTAAACACTCTACACAAGTTGATCTCACCTTTTAACCCTGAGCGGATTATGGTGGGTGAGAGGTCATCATAGTTGTTCATTAAACTAATGTCTCCAGATAAGAAGCTGACGGTCAACAGAGGCTTGACTCTCCGCACTTAACAGGAATAAGGAAAGATACATTATCTTCACAGGACGGACACACACACACACACACACATACACAGGCACACACACACACACAGAAACAAAAAAAAAACACCTAGGTACATTTTTTTGTGATAAATGTGTTTTATGAACTATAATTGATGATTATTGTATACCAATCTATTTTTGAGACAATGAATTGAAAAATACAGGTAGATGGCAGTATTTTCACTGCCATCTAGTGTTGTTTCGTGGTGTTAGAGTAGTACTCTGGTGTGGTGAAATGGAGCGGCAGATAATTGTTGGGTTGCCACACATAACTGAGTGAGAGAACCCACTCATTCACCAAAGATGCCATTTTCACAGGCTGAATCATCTAGTTAATTCCTCTTCAACAAAACAACCTCGTAGTGGGCAGTAAGTTCTAGTACGTCCTCAGACCTGAACAGACATGGTCATATCTGTGAGCAGAACACATCCTCCTCTGACATCTATCAATATTACATTGGAGTGACTAAACCTAATTCATTCCATGTATTAGTTTTGACTTTAGTTTATACTCAGTGTGATGCATTTCATTCCATAAACATTATGTTATGGGAGGATTAAGGAGCAGGTTATGGGGCTGTTGTGTGTGTAAAATGTTGGGCCTGTGAATCCCCTTGAGACCAGTGTTGATCAGTAACTATTTACTAGTAACTAGTTACTGCCGAGTGTTACTAGTAACTAATTATTGTAATGTTATTACAATTATATTTTTTTTTCAGTAACTAGTAGTGTAACTAATTACTATTTCCAACATGTGTAATATTACAATTACTAAGCCAAGTAATGCTGCATGAGATGTCTGGTCCTAGCAAACTTAGGGTAGGCTAATTAAACCAACCTGTCCAATCATCTGGTTTGAGAGGCTGCCATGTTTTCACTTTGGCTGATTGTTGACTCCTAAGGTTAATTATTGTTCCAATAAAGAGGATTTTATTATAAAATGAGCAGGTTGTCATTTTTCGGAAGGGTCGAGGCAGGGTAGTGATTGTGAAAGTAACTTATTACTTTGAAGACCCAGTAATAAAGTAATCTTATGACTTTTTGAAGGAGTAATAAGTAAATAGTAACTTATTACAATTCTTGAGTAACTTTCCCAACACTGTTTTAGACAGTAATGTGGTTAAGGGCTATACAGTATAAATCCAATTGTTCAGTGTACCTGAAGGCAGGGCGTTGTCATCAGCATCAGCATCACTCTCTGTGCTGTCATCCACCAGGAAGTTGGGGCAGTTCCACGACATGCTCACAATCCCATCGGACTCATGCAGCAGGACATGAGCTAACATCCTTCCATGGCAGTCCATCACGATCACCTGACCATCCGCTGTCCCGAACAACACCTGGGGGAGCAGAGTACATCTGACTAAGAAGATGCTACCAATATACAGTAGTTGTCCATTATAGTTTCTCTAATTCTCTTTAGCAAGATAAATAAATAATGTCACTGCATGGGATATTGGGATTTTCATGTCAGATTTAGCAATGCTTATTTAAAGGTATATTCAAGTAAAGAGATATTTCGGCACTTGTGTGCACATGGTTGTGTTTCACAAAATAATGCTGGCCAGGAGATTTTGTAATCTCTAATCTAGTGTATATATTGAAGCACCGGACACATTAGTACTAGAACCTCTCTCAAATCTCAATATGAACATGACAAATGTAGAGTTGAATAACCGGAACATCAACCTAATTTCCATGGCAGCACACAGTAGCATCATACATGTCCATTACTGGTAGAATGGTAGGAGCAACATGCCTGTTGGTCATCAGGTGTCCAAATGCCACATGTGATCTGACTCTCAAGGTTGATCTCAGAGGACCAGTGTCTTTGTCCGCTGACTGAGCCCACCAACACGAAGCCGTCCCTGTATGCGATGAGGGCCTGTGTGCCGTCATGGGACCATGTGAAGTCACTAACCTGGTGGAGAAGCAAACCTTCAGGAATAAGCTGCATAACGCCTAGTAGTTGGGTCACATGCAATAGAAATGCACTTGACGTTACATTTATATTTGAATTAATGTCTTTCTAGACATAAAGTATTCCAAAGAAAGCTACACCAATTTTTAAAGCTATGTCTAACATCCAGCTGTGTTGTGTGCGTTTTAATGGTCAGCGTTTCAGTGGTTTTAGCATAAAATGGCGTACCTGAGCTCCTCTGTCATTTACCAGCTCCACAGACCATCGTCCTTCGTATTGAATCCAGACAAAGATCCCTCCCTCCATATCACATGTGGCCAACTTCTGAAAGGGCTCATTCCAACGCACCAAGACAACCTTCCAAAACCAGAACAGTGTATTATTATATTATTATTATTATTACTATATTGTTCAGTTTATTAATGTATCCTTTACATAAGCAGAGGACCTTCTCCTTACCATATGGTATACAGATAAATGGGAGCTAATTCACACAGTAGTAGTAGTAATGTTTTCTATTGTAAATTAATAAAAACCAATTCACTCTACTACACGACCACGTAATGCCATCATGTCTGCACCACACACACATATTATTGAGCAAACCTCGCTGTTATGCCCTCGTAGATTAAAATTGATTCTCTGGGGGGTGTTCCTGTCCCTCCTGCAGTGGCTGGATGTAAACGTCACCCCGACAACCCCTCTGCCATTGCCCATGGCCAGCCAGCCTTCCTCATAGTAGCGGCGCCGGCACACTGGCTTGTCTTTCTCACTTTTGGGAACGCGGCCTTTCCATGACAGGCAGAGGATGTTGGAGTCGCTGCACAGGATGGGACCATGCTCCACGGCAGCCAACATCCCTACTGAGTGACCAGGCTGGAAGTCAGAGCAGACACACACTTCAAGACCCTGTGGGATGGTGCTTCTGCTTAAGCCCTTGCTGTCGTTGCTGCCTTAATGCAGCTACAGTGTTTATCAAATGAAAGACATTCTTTTTGGGGTTTTTTCTCACTGAATTTCAAGGCTTTCAATAATATTTTACATTTACATTTTCACACATATGAACAGTAGAATTTGATAAACTTGCATTGGTAAGGTTCCTCTTTAGCATATAATATGAATATTCTTGATTTACAGTACAGTAGGCTATTGTAGATTTGTTATAGCACCTCAGAAACTCCAGACTCCATTCTACACCAGCACACTGTTAATGTTTTAAACCCAACTGCAGGTGGCTGCAGGATATACAATGGTGTTGGTTGTCACAACGTGTCAGAGCGCTTTTAACAGCTAATACATTGATTTGTATTTAAAAATAGTTAATAAACAACATACAGTTGTATTCACAAGACCTAAAGCTTACTTATAATGTTGAATGTATTGTTCTATAAGCCAATGTTATAGAATTATCTATACCGGTCTCCTTTAAGCATATGGCTGAAGCAGAAAAGTAGAGTAGAATGGAAGCTACTCAGATATTAGGAGTTTTGTAATGCTGGATTCAACCACAAAGGTAATTCACAAATCAACGAGTGATTACATTAGACATTAATAGTATAAATTGTGCATTACGAATTTTAAAATATAGCCTACCTCATAGTTCATGGACATGTTGAGTCAAAATGTCTTCTCGGAAGGTGTCCATATTTCCATTCAACTGATGCTTTAATGGAGAACAACTGCTGTTTCGATGCGTTGAATAAGAATCTATGGGTAAGCACAGTGCATCGTACTGCCGTTCAATACTGCCGTTCAATTAAACTTGATCGAGTCGCTTTGCACAATTAAATGTGTATGACAAGACGCTGTAATGCCTCTTGAGCTGTATATGACCCACCCCGTCTTCGTGGAAAGATGCACCAGTCTGTTTCAACTCAAGGGAAGGTTGTTTGAACACCCAAAACGATTGTTGTTCAACAAGTATCCCAAGATGCGTCTCCCTTATTAAATAGCCGCCTTGTCATTCTATGCATCAACCTTGAAATACACTGTTTCCACAGTCTATGCAACAGCAACACTGCACAGACGACCACAGTCTCCATGGGTACCGAAATTGGCAATTTTTTCCTTCTAGCCTACGTAAAACACCAAGCTTTATGCCAGAAAGAAAATGATTATGCTAAAACAGTTTAGGTAGGCTAACATTTTTTCTAAATAATGTAATTATTTAGGCAACCATAAGATCAAAACACAGGCTACACCGGTATTCAAAATATTGTCTCATCAATTAATAATGGCCTGCAGAGATTTTAGAGATCAATCAAAATAAAATGATTTTGCTGTGTAAGTATTTTTTTCCCTGAGAAATTAAAATCATATAAAAATATGTTTCTAAGGCGTCTAGCTCGTCGCATGCACCAGATCTGAACAACACTAAATTATGTGACAAAAAAAACGAGTCGAGTAAGGAAATCTAAAGAATGGTTTGATAGCCTACGATTATGCAATTGCACTTACCTGATAGCGCTATAACACCGTTATTCTGACAGTCAGCGCGCAGTGCAGTCGTGCTGCCAAGCGCTTTCAGCTGGCGCAATGGTTAGATGTGTCTTTAAAACGGGTTGCCATGTGCTGCTAGATATAAGAAAAAACGGTTGTGGCTTTTCAAGTCCAAATATTAGTTGGCGAATCAGCCCCGAGCTAGACGTGATGTGACTTGACAAGAGCATCAGAAAATGAATCGTATTATTATATATAAACCTCACCAGACCAGACAGTTCTATCTATCTAGTCACCCTCTACGATGCTGCTCTATTCCTGCACCTCAGAAGAGGGATTTGTGTCAGTGGCAACCTTACAAGGCATACCCTAGTAATACAGGCTCAAGTCTAAAGATGGGCTGGACACAGATTTGACTGATGAATGTATAGATTAGGTTACAAAAAGGAACTCCGTTATCATATTTTAGAACAGCTATTTGAATGAAGTGTTAACATAATGGTAATATATTAGCCATTTGAAAATAACGGAAAATGTAAACCCTTAACAGTAAGTTGTTGTTTGCACAGGGGCACAATAATATAACACCAGTATAGCCTACTTTATTGTTATATCACATAATACAATTCGGGACACTGTGTGTATCTTATCTTCATAGTCTGCAGATATACGTAGATCATATAGTAATTACGCTTTGTCCCAGATCCTCCTTAGGTTAGAGAATTGTGTTGCACTGGTTCCTGGCTCATAATCTACACTCTTCATGCCACATTGTTTAGAATTTACCAACGGGGAGGCTGCACTTTAGCCTACATGTGTCACTCAGTACATGCTCATCCTCCAAAGAGCAGCAACAAATGCCTTATGATAAATCAGCATATTATCAGTATGGTACCCTATAATCCCTGCATGTTTTCCATTGTCTCAGTCAACCACTTCTGATTTACATAATCAAGTGCATGTCTCTTGAAAGGCGTGAATGACACTTTCGTATGCAGGAGGGGGAGTCTGTGATGGCAAGAATCCCTTGAGACCATTGCCACCCAGCCAAAAGGAATGCCTCTTATTTGGCACGAGGGCTTCTGAGTCTAAAGTGCTTGAAGATGCCGTGTCTTGGGGCAGGGAGAGCTGGGCATCACCCATAGTCTTCAGGCCAGCTCTGCTTCCCTTAGGCAGAGGGCGGAAGGTAGAGGCCTCTATGCTGGGCTTACTTCCCAGAGGCCCAACTGGCTCCAAAGAGGGCTGTCGGTAGACACTGAGGAAGGTGCTCCGGTAGAGACCCAGCTGGCAGTTCATGGGGCCGTTTGTTTGTGAAGCCCTGGGTGGTTTTTTGGAGAGCCTGGTAATCATGGCTGAGGCCCTACGTCTGGATGCCCATGTCAGGAGAATGTAGACTAGTGCACCCAGCAGCAGACCCACCAGTATCGACAAGCAAAAAGCTAGAATCATGTTGCCTACATACACACACACATACACACACACACACACACACACACACACACACACACACACACACACACACACACACACACACACACACACACACAGTAAAGATTCAATTATTTTAATCTTTTGTCATTTTCATTGTTGTTGCTGAGACATTTCTGTTGCATGATGTATTTTGAAATGTAAGGAATAAATAGAGTTTAGAACTCTTTAAGGGACATATCTTGCAGTTGCCCCTAGTAAAACTAGTTAATTTTTTTAGTTGCGTTTATGCTTTTCCATAACCACCTGGAGCCTTGTTTATGTATAGACAAATACTGCAATGCTTTTTAATGTAATAATAATAATAATAATAATAATAATAATAATAATAATGATGATAATATTAATCTGTGTTTGTATAGCAGTTTTCATACAGAATTGCAGCGAAAAGTGCTCTGCAGAGAGGGAATACATGTACAATTGTGCTTCCGATAAATAAATTAATAAATACAGAAAAACAACATATGGTAAGTAATGAAATGGTTAAAGGAATCAGATCAAAGAAATATAAGAAATATGCAAACAAATGCTTAAGATGGTCAAACAGGATATGATGTAAGATGTAACCCCTTATTTTAATCTTAAGACTTCATGTGAAGGTAATATGAATATAACGATAGGGTACTTATCATATTACCTATAGACTAATTGAAATATTATCTAATATTCTACAGTCCAGGTTCATAACAAAATTCTACATTATCAAAAAGTACATTGATTATTAAAAATATATAGAGAAACACTTACCGAGGTGAAATGATTTTAATATTTCTAAAAAAGGATTTGTTTCATTATAAGCCATTATGCCACAATAAACCTTAAACTGTTAATCCACACTAGCAGGAGTCCAGAAGAATGCAAACTTTTCCCAAGACAAGATTTCTTCTCCCTGCAATGTTTGGTATAGAGGAAACATTGATGTCATACTTCCTTCCCTGTTTGACTTTAAAATTAGCAAGCACTGAGCTTATCTGAGAGGCACAGGACTCTGGAAAACAAGACTGTTTCCTTTTACATCATTTCCTTGGGATCAATAATTTTTAACAATAGCCTCATTGCTCCAATTATGAAACTTGTTTGTTTCTTGTGGTTAGAATACACTGAGTACACTGGCCCCACATCAGATCCTTTATGCTAACTTTATAGGTTAGCAACAAGACTGTGAAGATGATGGGAGCACAAAAGCCCACCTCCTCTCTCTGACATAAGCAATGATGCCATTGTTTCCCAGAGTCTTGACTGTGTTGGATAAGCAAAATGCTGAAAAGATCTGTTAACTGGAGAGTGTGCAGGCTATCAAGTTCTCAGTCTCAATGGGGATTTCCTTCAATTGTTGGTCTGTTCCCACTCTTGACTGCAAATCGTTTAGGATAATAATGTGAAAACCATGCAGAATTCAGTTTTGCAACTGAACTGAATTCAAACAGTTGTTCTATTAATGTTCTATCAATCCATCCTTTAGAAAAGTTTAAAATGTAACAATGTATTAAGATTATTGGAAACCATACATCTTTAATGCATTTAAATGTATCTTTTAAACTAAGCTTTTCGGTACATCCTTCACAAAGCCTAGTATGAGACCAGGACATTTCCACTAGGTTGCGCTGAAGTACTGCGTATTGCTGTGAGAACTCAAAGTGCACTTCAAGGAATCAAGGAAGAAGCCAAATTATTATTCCATGAATTCATAAATCAGTAAATATCCTTTTACCTTGGTGAATGCATTCCAATCGAATAATATTACAAATAAATTAAAATAGAGGAGAGATCATGATAATATCTGTTGTGCTAATTTATGCTTAGACCCCTCCTCTTTAGCTGTCCTGCAGCAGCATGGTGCCGGGGTGCCGGTGCACCACGCCTGCATGCCTCTTGCGCACAAGCTCAGACGCTATGCACCACTAAAACGTTTCCATTAGCAACCAAGTTAACACATCACCACTTCCCTAGTAAAGTCGTCATTTGCTGCACCGCAAGTGGTAAGAAGCCTAATATACCACATTTGTTTGACTGCACGTATCATAGAATTGCTTCTAGAACGCATTTACCTTTACTTTTATTTGTGCAGTTCTTTTTTTGTAGCCTACTATAGAACCTCCTTGTGTGGGCACTTATTTAACCCTGTATATTTTCATACTATTTGAGTTCTGGTTAAAATCCTATTTTGGTCAACACTTGACATTTTAATATATATAATATAGTTTTAGAATGTTGGTCTATTACATTTTGGATTTAGTTTTGCTCAAATTGTAATTTTCGTTTTATAAATCTGTCATTGTAATCTTGCACACTGATCAAAAAAATCACAAAAAAAAATACTGGTGCAATTTTCAGCTAGTTTGACTATAATAAACATTTACTGAATGGTGGTATGCATTTATCTTCAGCCTGCTTGACAGCTGGTGTGACCATAGTTCTGTGGGTGTTACCTTCTTTCAAACTCACTAGCATACCTCTCTTGTAGGCCTGGAATGAAAGAAGCAGCGCTATTGGGCAACAAAACTTCTCATTCCTGCATGAAACCTGAGATTCAATTGGACCCTGTTCTGCAGTGGATTTGAGCAAGGAGGGAGAGAGAGAGAGAGAGGGAGGGGCGTGGGGTGCCCCACTCAAGACAGTAGTGAAGATTCACCGCTCTTCTTGTCAGTGTCCTGCTGTGTCGTACAGAGACACACCATGGCTTCTCTGAAGCACTTTGGACGTCCGTCTGTGGACATTGCTAACGTGATGCAAAAACTGCAAGGTAAGCGTCATCCATCTGCCCCCATGGTACAGTGACTAGCTTGTGGACAGCACAGTGCATTCACTCACCCTGTGCTGCTGTAATATTGTGCTGATTCAATGCCTTGGCTGCAAGCCAGTGTGAAGTTTGCCAGGTTTTCTTTTTAGCCATGGCAGGATGCAGATGCTGTTCTAGAAACACATTGCGGTGACCAGTATTTTGAAACATATATACAGGCCTACTGTATATATTGTAAATGTGTGATATCTGGTCTGGTCTGAGTGCATGGGGACAACCTACTCTGTCTGCATACAGACAAAGTCTCTCCATCTTTCCTGGCACTCAGCACTACATACTGTCCGATACAGTAACTTGTAAAGCCTAAAGGGCCTTTTAGAATCCAATCTGTTCTGTGCCCCGTGTTGTAGCCTGCTGCCAGCTAATACTGTTGGAGCTGGATAAAATGTCCACAGTGCCCCGTTTGTTGACGTGTAAATATTTTCCAAGTTAAAGTACATTAATTCAGTGGATAACTGAGAATTAATTTCAACTCTCAATGTGAAGGCTTGTGACTACCATTTTTTTCAGGACCATAGATAATGTAATTAAGTAGAAATGTGGAGTAGTGTCATTTATTACTTATTTATTATTTTTTGAGTGGCAGAGCAGATTGTATGAAGGATATTCAAAACATTCCTAGGCTAGACTATTGCACTCTTGAAGGTCTTCATTTTAACATGATTTAAGGCACCAGTACTTTCGTTGTCATGTTTGCTTTCCTTGCACTAACAGCCTGTTGGAAAGAATAGTACAGTAACACATCACGTTGTGATGAAAGTGAAAAAGAATCACTAATGTCATCAATAATGTCATCAATAATGTTTTAGGCATTAACAACATGTAAAGGAACACTCCTTTGTATCTGGAATGACCTACATTACAGAAATGTTTTTGATTCAGAGAGTGTGTGCCGTTTCTTTCCCCTACATCCTTCACAGGCACACACTGTTCTCTACCCCTCCCCTACAGCCAGCCAAACCTTTGCGTACAGTTGACATTCAATCATTGACAATAAGATGTGCCCAAAATTTTGGGACACGGGATCAACTAAAACACAGTCAATTAGCGTACCTTTAAAATTATTAATGCTTTATTAAATGCATTAAGTCAAGTCAAGTCAAGTCATTTTATTTCTAAAGCACATTTAAAAACAGCAAATGCTGACCAAAGTGCTGTACACAT
>JAODOY010078932.1:3441-15444 GCA_025399855.1 Forbesichthys papilliferus | reverse complement strand
GGGGGGGGGGGGTTAGGGTTCTTCTTATCAACAGTATTTCTCCAACATAGCTGACTTCACCTTTAAGGTCAAATACTATAGCAGTTAAAGAGACGAAGTATCCTACCAGCTGCACATATTAACACCATCTTATGAAGAATGTTGACATTTTAAGGCATGTCAATTCATAAATGTAGAGCCCCCGAAGATGTCTGAGACAGCCCACTGTCTTCCTGTGGGGGGAAGGCAACATCAGGCATCAATGTTTAAACCCAGACTGGTTATTATACACATAATAGGCCTGAAGAGAAAAACAGTCAGTCAGTCATTCTGACACCTTGATAAATAGATCAGGTGGGAGGATGTTTCCATCCTGTAAAGACTGGTTGGATCCTCTAACCCAGGGTTTTCCAACCCTGGTCCTGGAGGGCTATACTGCCCTGCATGTTGTAGATGTATTTCTGCTCCAACACACCTGATTCAAATGAATGGGTGTGGTTTAACGAACTATTCATGTGAATCAACCGCTCCCTAATATTTGTACTGATGCTGTAACATAATGTTGATGAAAAGACCATCAGACCATCATCCATTGTAAGCTTTTGAGGTAACAATATTGACGTCAAGCGATAGACACCTTCCCTGCCAATGTATATACATAGTATAGCATTCTTACCCACAAGCCACCTATACAATATCTTGACATTATAACAACAATAAATCAATAAACTGACCTTTAAATCTAATCCTGACATGGTCCACAAAGACCCAGCAGGGACATTTGGTTTTGTGTCTTTGTTAAGAAACTGGTCAACATTCCTGTACAGAGAATATGTTTACCTTTGTGTGTTTGTATTGTTCCCACGTTCAGCAGCCTACACCCCCCCCCCCCCTTCTCTGAGTCACGACTAGGCTTATGTGGGATTCAGGGAGACAACACAAACAATCATGTCATATGGTTGATATAATCTGTTTCCCTCTAATGGCCGACTATTACCTGTTTCTGAAGATGGAGAGGAATGCCGTTGCAGACTCGTAATGTCTTTCTGTCAGAAACCAACCATTAAAAAACGATCACTAGTAACGGAATCTAACCCTAATTAGTGAATACATGCAGATCATCTACAGCATTATCAGAACAAACTAAGCGGCTTCATAAGGCATACCATTTATGGTTAGATGTTGACACACCAGCTGGTTTATTTACACTGAACTGAAGCCAGTCGAAAGACAAAAATACATTTTCCCTTGAGAAAACATTATTTGCTCTTCTGATGAATTCTAATAAAACTGATGCTATTGCAGCATCACGTTAACACAATGTTATTTTTCAGGCTCGCAAAGCCTGTCCACCTAAACCACGCCCATAGCTGTCCAGTCACACACAAGGTTTACCAGACTGAAGCAGCAAGGGTCTCAAGCTCTCCAGACTGATTCTCACGCCGAAGTCAAAATGCAGCTCCTTTTTTTTTTCAACAAAACACTAATCTAATTCTGCTCAGGCATAATGCCTATACACTACATATTCAAATAATGAACAAAGTGATCCACTATGACCAGATGTTGCAGATTATCTATTTAATTACCCATTTGTGGTTAAAGGAAATCTTTAGCAGAACATTCAATTCAGAATATGTTAATTTATCAGTTAGATGTGCTGAATAACCATCCACAGGAAAACGTACCACTGTTATAAAACTGAATTGACAAATTTAAGAATAAAATACAATAAAAACATGTGCCTCTGTAGAGAGAGAGAGAGAGAGAGAGAGAGAGAGAGAGAGAGAGAGAGAGAGAGAGAGAGAGAGAGAGAGAGAGAGAGAGAGTGAGAGAGTATCTCCTTAAGGGGTATGCGCTGTGGAAACAAGGTCATGGAGTAAAGCAAAATGCTTGGTTAATGGCTGCATAGTGATATTTCAATGTGCACAGAACTCTAAGTCCTGAAAGGAGAAGGTTACGTCTGCATGAGCGTGGTTTGGATAATAGTCAATGTGAGGAAACTGACTTATCGTACAAATGAAAATGTATATGAAACATATGTTAATAAAAAACACTTTATAATTTTACATATTTCACCTACAAAGATTCAATTTTGAGATGTACAGGAAAAGAACAAAAAGGAATCAGATGATTTAGATAAAATGCTCTAAGCGTAATCTGCCCCAGTTAGTATCAGGGGTGCCCAACCCTGGTCTATCAGAGCCACTGCCCTGCATGTTGTAGATATCTCCCTGCTCCCACACACCTGGTTCTAATGAATGGGTCGTCATCCCGCTCTGCAGAAGCCTGATAATGACCCATTCATTTGAGTCAGGTGTGTTGGAGCAAAGAGGCCTCTAAAACATGCAGGGCAGTACTCCAGGACCAGTATACCACCAGTATACCACCCCTGGTATAGTTCTTTGTGAAGTTGTCACTTTCAGTCACGCGATGTAGAGGGTCATGTGTTAGTAACCATTATCCCCCCCTTCCCCCCAGCCACACACACACACACACACTCGGTTTGTCTCATGTGAAGCCTCTCTTTCAGTCTTTCCTTTTGAGAAGGCTCAGATAAGACACTAAAGGCCTCGGGACACTAATTCTATTCTGATGTGATTCCTATCTGTGTGAAGCCTGCGAACACAAGGGATCGCCGTGTGCACGCACACACACACACACACGCACGCACACGGGCTCCGTACGTTAGCCTGTCACAACCTTGCTTCAGTCTTTCCATCTCTTCTGCTCCACTGTGGTGGTTCAGTACTTCGTGATAAAAGCGTGCCTTCGTTTCATCTGCACTCTCCGTGCCACAGAGTGGTGAGTGGACCACTTGTGCTTATTAACAGCATAACATAATAATGTGAGTCTGTACAGGTTAACATGCATTTCATACAATTAGACTGAAAGCAAATAAAAAGAGAGTATTAGAAAGTGGCAAATATCTGCAGTGGTCTCACGACCCCTCAGTGTATTGTGGCAGGTCTCTAAGTGGGTCTCGACCCTTATCTTAAACCCCACTGGCAAGAATACAACAACAAGACATGGCTGTCCAGTACAGCCATGTCTTGTTAGCACCCTCCAGTGGCAGACAAGAGTATTACTCATATAAATATGAGAGGTGGATGCTATAAATTAACATTGAATTAAAATAAATTAGTAATTAAATTACTTAGCAATTAGTAAATTAGCAATATTAAATGTAATTCCCAGTAGATAATCAGGCATCTATTTCAAAACAATGATGGATAATTACATTTAATTTAATTTACATTTAAATTGTAACTTTTTTTTTCAGTACTTAGTTCAGCATGCAAATATATTCAGCACTGATTTCATTTAGCCCTATTTAGTTGCTTTTAGAGTGTTGCACATCTCCTGTGCTCCAGTCAAAGCACATCCACTGCAACACATCTTGATTTAGCTAACAAAGGTAACATCAATGTTAAAGCAATCACTTGAATTGAGACATTTTTAGTTAAAATTAAAATGTTACTTTCAATTAAATTATATGAATTCATTTATTTGCACATCTCTATATACTGTAAATAAATAAATGTGTGTGTGAGTGTTGCATGCATGTGTGTGCGTGCGAGCGTGCGCGCGTGTGTGTGTGTGTGTGTGTGTGTGCGCTCCTACCCATCAGGATCAGGACACAAATCATGGCTGCCATGGCGACCCCAGCGCCGAGGCCCAGGTCCAGTAGCAGCACCGCTAAAGGGCCGGAGCAGGGGCCCTGCACGGCCCCCCCGGGACCGCGGCAGGTGCACATTGTGAGGGTGAGCGTGCCCGTGCTGCTCTGGGCGGGGTTACCACTGTCCTCCACCTCCACGGACACCAGCAGCATCGGGGGGAGGCCCTGGGGGAGGCCTCGTCTCACCACCACACCTGCGGTGTTGTCTGCCCACGCACGCAGGCACGCACGCAGGCACGCACGCACGCACGCACGCAAACGTTGAGAATTGAAAACATCAATCTGTACACCAGTTAACACACACACACACACATGCACGAGACTTGACTAACGTTGAGAAATCAAAGAATCAATAACTGTATATATTGGTTGGTTGTGTATTTAGAGGCAGGTTAACGAATATGCAAATGTCATCGTTAGCGTTATTTTAATCTATATTTACTGTAGATGGATTATACTATTACATCACCAGAGAACACGTTAGAACAGCTATAAATGTTTACATTGCATTAATGTCCCACATAATAAGACATGGAGGAAAATAACTAAATGTTTGAATTGTCACACTCATCCTCACCATGATACACTCACAGCGATAGGTGCTTGTGTGTGTGTGTGTGTGTGTGTGTGTGTTTGTCAGTGTGTGTGTGTGTGTCATAACCAATTCATTCTCCCACTGTTGGACAGATATGCATTCTGACAAGGTAGACCATTAAAGCACCTTGTTTCTGCCTCCCACAAATACACACACGTGCACGCACAAACACATTAGCTTCCGGTGCCAAAAACATGTCTTTGTTCCGGTGAGAATGGAAAATGTATTTTCTTTTGTCACTTTCTGTAAATTGTCATCGTGCAGCTGAGAGCAGTGGCTCTAGGCCTCAGTTAGAACAGGAAATGAAATGAGAACAGATGATTTGGTTTTGTTTGTTTTGATAACAGCACTTACAGTTGTACCATTGGCCTGATGTCGTCACACTAGTTCAGTCTGGAATCTCTCAATTTCAGTATTTATACAGAATAAGTCAAAATAATGTATTCTGAAACGTACTGGATAAAAGCAAGGAACACTATATACAATCAGATAATAAGCACGAATAGAAGGACCCTTGTTTCATAACCACATCACAACGATTCGACTGAGATTGGCAGCTTTTAAAGATTTAAGAATGTAAGATTTAGTAATTGATTGCAAGCTAATACACCTTCACAACATAAAGTCTGGCAGCTGTCCTTCTGTGCATGCTGAACAAAATAACCCTGTGTTCCTACAATGCCCTGGCTCCATACATTGGAACACAATAAACAAGGAGCAGACCAACAAACAACATCCCAGGCTTTGGAATGTGTGTACAGTGTGAGGGGTGGCGCTTCTAAGGGAGCACCCCATCGCATTGAAGGGAGACCGATGCTACTGTAGTGTGTTAATAACGCTACTGTAGTGTGTTATTAATGTTACTGTAGTGTGTTATTAATGCTATTGCATATGCTACTGTAGTGTGTTATTAATTCTACTGTAGTGTGTTAATAATGCTACTGTAGTGTGTTATTAATGTTACTGTAGTGTGTTATTAATGCTATTGCATATGTTACTGTAGTGTGTTATTAACGCTACTGTAGTGTGTTATTAACGCTACTATAGTGTGTTATTAATGCTACTATAGTGTGTTATTAATGCTATTGCATATGCTACTGTAGTGTGTTATTAATGCTACTGTAGTGTGTTATTGATGTTATTGCATATGTTACTGTAGTGTGTTATTAACGCTACTGTGGTGTGTTATTAATGCTATTGCATATGCTACTGTAGTGTGTTATTAACGCTACTGTAGTGTGTTATTAATGCTACTGTAGTGTGTTATTAATGTTACATGTCCCATATGTTACTGTAGTGTGTTATTAATGCTATTGCATATGTTACTGTGGTGTGTTATTAATGCTATTGCATATGTTACTCTAGTGTGTTATTAATGCTACATGTCCCATATTATACCATAGTGTGTTAATAATGCTATTACATATGATACTCTAGTGTGTTATTAATGCTACTGTTGCATTATAATAATTTTCCTGGCATGTCTTTCTTACTTCCAAAGTCTCGTATGGTGAAGCTCCTGTTGTGAAGCCCCCTTGGTGACCTAAAGTAGAACCTGTGATCTACAGGAGGGTGATCTCTGTCCACAGCACTGACTGTCTGGATCACCTTGGTAACACAGACATACTGGCAGTTATTTGGTGTATGGGCCAACAGTGCATGCACACACATTTGGAAATGCATTTTAGAGACAGACAGACAGACACACACACTCACGCTGTCAGACAGGCAGACCAGCAGGTGAACACTAAGAAGAGTAAAGGACATTGTTTTTTTCTTACCTGTCCCACCTGAGTGTTGTCACAGAAGTAGGAGTGGGGGGGGGCAGCCAGCTCTGGGGGGAACTCGTTCACGTCCAGGATGTTGACGGTCACAGGTACTTTGGTAGATAGAATCAGGCTACCTGGTCGCACACATGCACGCACGCAGTCACAGTGCATGTATATAGTATAATTGTTAACAAGCTAGTAGTCCATTTATCCTACAATTGCATTAATTTGCCCTGCACATTAATACATATTATTATGTTGGGGAGTGGAGGAAATAATATTTGTTTTGAAGGCTTTTCAATTTAACAGTGTAAGGCTGAATACTCTCTTGCATGGATAATTTGTCAAAGTAACAGAAAAAATATAAAGTTAGATAAACATGCTTTTTATTGGCTTTTCCATTTCCAACACTAAATTATAGATTTATCCAGTGTGAATTAATTTCACACTTTTCACACATTTTAAACTGCTCATTTTTAACTTGTCAGTTTATGAAAGAATATAATGAATCTAGAATCAAAATATCACTGCAGCCTTTGACTTAGCAGTTAGCAATTCCCTCTCTTCAACAATTATCGAAAACATTAATGTTTAAATGTTTTTTTTTCTTTTTCCCAGACGTCTTGCTTCTCTTTTGAGGCTAAAAAGAGACCTGTTTCTGCAACCTTCATGTCTGTGCTGGAATATGGGGTTCTATACATGCACGCATGCACGCATCTTCACAATGCTCACACACGCTACGTACTATCTAGCATGGAGCCTTGAGGTTCATTACCAACTATTCTTTGGATGAACGTGTTGGATAGCCGGATTTGGTTGCGGACCAGAGTGCTTTTGTAAATGTTACAGTGAATTTCAGAAAGTATTTTCTGGTAAATAAAAGTATAATAAAAAAAAATAAAAAAATTAAAAAAAAAAGATATATATATATATTTTTTTATTTTTTATATTTTATATAGCTGCATAACTAAGCTTATTGGGACACCCTTGCGACTCATTGAATTCATGTGTTCCATTCACTTCCACGGACACATGTATGCTTCCACAAACATTTGTACGGTGGCCGACAGGTGCAAACACGATACAAATTCAAAAACACAACCAAGTGAGGATCGCGCAGCAAATCAAAAAACAAAAAACCAAGTCGCAAACGTTAAGTTTCTTCTTTTGCGCTAATGGCCGATGCAAGCTCAACTGCACATGCCTGACTTGGTTGTGTTTTTGAATTTGTATTGTGTTTGCACCTGTCGGCCACCGTACATTTGTGAAAGAATGGGTCGCTCTCAGGAGCTCATTGATTTCAAGCGTGGTAATGTGATAGGTTGCCACACGTGCAATAAGACCATTAGTGAAATGTCCTCACTACTAAATATATTTTGAGGCTAAAACGCCAACGGCTGTATATTTCACCTGCCCTGTTTTCTTAAATGTATTTACCTTTATAATTTGACTCCTACTACAGCACTTACCTAATGTTCCCACTAGATGAAGCCAGATACTAAAAAGACACTGAGATGGCTAAACTATTGAACATCTATGGTAGATATTTTAATAGAGCAATTGTCATACTGTCAATTTTTTATAGAATATTTCATATTGGTTTACGAAATATGGTGTAACACCAAGTTCAATGACCATATAGGGGTATTCATATTTTTTCCACATATTCTCTAAAAGTAGTAGAACCTGTCAACACTTTAGTGCTGCATTAGAGTATATTTACAACAGATTGACAATCTCGTCAGGGAAAGTCCTACTAATTACTTATTTTAAATTGAACTGAACACTAAATCATGACACGTATTTTCCAATGGCACCGTTAAGACAACTACTGACCAATCAGTGTGTATGAATCAGTCTGTTTTGTTGAAGGTGATCAAATCGCCTACTTCTGATTTGGTTGACACCTATTTGCACCACTTTAATGTCCAAGTACTTGAGTGGTGTTTCCAGATTTGATTGCGTTAACCAGTGGAGTTTAATTAGGCTGGTACCATACCACATTAATTAGCACCAACCACGCTAATTAGAAACATTAACACAGCACCTACTGACATCAAAGACCAAAGACTACAATTACACTTGTCCTTTTAAGAGAGATTTGACTGGAAATAACAGATTTCATCAATGAATTTACATTTGACACTTTATTACAAGGTTGTCAGAAAAAGCTGTGGTTTTCTATATAGAGAATGGAAAACACAGCTGAGCAAGGAGCATTTAGCGGTGTAATAGATGTTTTTTATGCTAATAAATTCCACTATATAAAGAATGCAAGCCTTACTCTGTGTAATATATTTCTGATGCATTTACATTAATATCACTGGCCCTATAAAAAGTAGCACCAATTCTTCGGCACACAATGGCACAAAGACATTCAGTATTTATTTGAACATTGGCAAATCAGTTCCCATGTCCCGTTCTCAGCTGGAGAAACATGAAGGAAACATTAAGCCTTGCCCGAGTGTCTCTGGTAATACTTACTAACTTTGGATGCAACAACAGTGATGTGGTGTTGGATTAGGGCCTCTCGGTCCAGATAGTTGTTGGTGGACAGGGTTCCTTCCACTGGGTCAATGTCAAAGCAGCTGTCTACGTCTCCATGCCGCTCCAGAGAGTACCTTCGGAGAGAACGCCAGGGAGAGAGGTTGTGTTCCCCTGTAGTACTACAACTGTATTCACTATAGCAACTTAGTGTATTGTCACTTTTATTATTATTTTTTGAATTGTTTTGATTTAAAACTGAACAATTTAAACATTTTGTGTAAACATTGCAAATCAAAGTCACCCGTCCAGCGTCCACCAAGAACGACCTCCTCAGACCGCGTTTGGTGTGTTAGTTAAGCAACAGTTGTTTGCGACGAACTCAAAGCAAACAGAATAGAATTTCCAGTCGCCATGGTTTGTCATGAGGATGCAATTGAGGATGGTGTGATAGAGACATTATAGCAACAACATCAGTCACAACAGAATTCACCCTGACGCTGGCCACTACCCCCCCCCGTCCTACTTGACGCCGCTGCTGCTGACATCCAGGTCCTGGGCGGTCACGGAGCCCACGATGGTGCCAGGGGGTGTGTCCTCGTAGACGTCCAGCCAATAGGAAGGCTGGGTGAAGACGGGCGGCTCCTCCACGTCCAGCACTGCCACCTTGACCGTAGCCCCATCCCTGAAGGGCCCCAGGGGGAGCAGCAGAGCGTCCAGATGGATGTTGGACGCCTCTACCTTGAAGCTGTATGAATTCTTGGTCTCGTAGTCCAGAGTCTGGTGGACGACGGCAACAGCGATGACAACAACGACAATAACAACGTCCAAGCCCTGTAATTGACTGACCTGTAAGCATCCTTGAGAAAGATTATTATCCCTCCCCTGCTCCGTAACACTCACTGTACGTTAATTTTAGGGTTGGGTAGGTTACTTTTTAAATGTCATACGTTACAGTTAGTTACTAAACTAAAATTACAATCAAAAAACATAATGATTGGTCTACCTATTATTTGCCAATACGTTTAGATTATTTACTAAATTACACATTTAAACATTGTTTTTTGAAATGCCATCCAAAGCAATTTGCTACATTGGCACAACAAATCCTTCTATTTTTGTCACAGTTTATGTGGCTCAGGGGATAATATTAAAGTAGGACTTTATTATTATTTTGATTGATTGACGTTAATGATAGGTTAATAAGAGAACACGATTGTTTTATGCTTTTTTTTTTAGTAAACATCAAACTTTAAATGCCTGTAATATGATTCCACTATTTTAGCTGGTAACTGCAATGGATTACAGTTACTGTTCTTTGTTACATGTAACTGATTACATGTAATCCGACTTTCCAACCCTGGTTACTTTGGATAAAAGTGTCCCCTAAGTAACCTGATTGTAATTAACATCATCATGTAGAAAAACAGATTGATATTCTATTTCAAAACCTTTGAGGGTCGGTAACTCTCCAGGTGAGCTCCTTCGTGATGAGCGACATGCAGTGTAAGTGATTGCGATATGAAGGAGAGTAGTGGTCTATTTCCCACTGTGTGCGATGATGTGCTAATGTGGTCGCACATTGCACCGCTCAGCTCAACCTAAAACCCGTGTGAGTGTGTGTGTGCTTCACTGAGCAGTGCATCATGTGCACAGTTTGAGGCGTTTTAAGGTGACTTAAAGGTGTCGTCAGTGATTTTAAGATAATATTTATTCATTTATTTTTAATTCTCACAGTCCGCTAGCTGCCTTGTGTTGTGCATGCTGATAAATAATCGGGTGTTTCTACACAGCCCTCGCGCTGTACATGGGAACACAGACAATGTGGTGCAGACCGCACCACACAACACGTTCCCAGCCTTGGCGATGCATGTCAGAGCTTCTGAGGGACCCTAAGGCATTGAAGGGAGAGGTGTTTATGTTTTGATGAGTCCAAATACTAACAATCTTTCTTCAGCATCCCTGACTGCACCTTCACCTTTAAACAACAAAAACACTATAATGTGTTTACAGTATCGATTACTCAGACAGGTTGTGCCCACATCCATTACAATGTTTCCCCCTTCCCAAAGTCTGACCCCCATGACCCACTATGTTCCCCATGAAGGAGTAGAACCTCCATTGTGTCAGAGCAGCATTAGAACTATGTTCATCATGAAGGAGGAGTATACATACGTATTCTCTGTTAGTGTTCTAATAGAGAATTAATACACAAATGATCACTAATTATCACTGTTGGCCCAATGTCCTCCATGAAGCGTTTAACAGCCCTACACGTGCACTCTCTCAAGTCTTTGCCTGCACAATCCTCTGCTACTCCTCGCTGACTGAGGAAAAGCAATGACTCACAAACAGTGAGCACAAGTCTATCCACCGTCCAGCCTACAGGAAACACAACTGCACCCTCCATCTACCATTCACACACCGCCTTGTGCAATCATCTGCCTCCGAGTTTGTTGACAGCTTTACTCATTTGTCAATCCCCCACTGCTGTCAATCAATGTCAGCAATTGCAAAGCTTAGATCTGTGTTATAGACTGACTGCTGGCATGTGTGTGTGTGTGTGTGTGTGTACGTGAGCATACATGCAGTATAGTCTCTGATACGGTGCTTTGACGTCAGGTGAGCTTGGTAATATTTTTCCAGTGGTTCTAACATACTTTCCATATCATGAGCTACAGGGTTTGAGCGACACAGAGCATACTACAGTTTGGGTCCTGCAGCAAGTGTTGAGAATTTACCTGGAGGTGGAAGGTATTGTTTGATGGACAAAATTGCAGATGGGAACACATCTGCCCTGTTTGGTCAGACCCTGCCGACCACCACCAGACCAATACTAGACCCCTCTGACCACCTTCAGACCCCCCAGACATCCCTGACCATTCACCTTCTTCAGGATGATGATCCCCTCTTGACCTAGTCTGCTGGGGGCGAAATCAAAGACGCTGCCCTCGTCTCCCGGAACAATAGAGTAGCCCACCTCTGCGTTACGCCCGACATCCGGGTCGTGAGCTCGGATCCGGCCCACCATTGAGCCTACGTGTGCCGACTCCTGCACCCGCAAATGGAAAATACCTGAGACACGCAGAGACACGGGGGAGGAAAGGATTGTAAGATAATACACTTTTTGTAATTCGATACTTCTACACATACCTGGCTTCGGGAACAGGAACACAAATTAAGTGGCGAACAACGCCCTAAGCTTCCCAGTGGAAGTCGCACAACAACATGAAACTGACATAGTCACACAACATGGATAATGCTTGGTATAATAATAATAATAATTGGTCTGACGCACTTTTGACAAAGCGCGGCGGGTTGTCGTTGATGTCGGCGAGGGTGACGTTGACGGCGGTGGTGCCTGCCAGCCCGCCCAGCTGCCCCCCCATATCCTTGGCCTGCAGCAGAACCTGGTACACCTCCTGCACCTCACGGTCCATGTTGGGCAGAGCCATCCTTACCACTCCTGGCAGGACCAAGGGAGAGAGGAGACATAGAGA
>JAODOY010078921.1:0-15445 GCA_025399855.1 Forbesichthys papilliferus | reverse complement strand
AAACAATCTCTCTCTCTCTCTCTCTCTCTCTCTCTCTCTCTCTCTCTCTCTCTCTCTCTCTCTCTCTCTCTCTCTCTTTTTGTTGTATGTTTCAGTGAGATTTAACGACTGTGGTCTTGGTAGACCCGTGAGGCTGGATGTCAGCAACCCCTCTGACTTTCGGATAGAAGCCGATGGAGTGGTCTACGCCGCCAGGCATCTAGACTTCTCAGGACTGGAAGCCTCTTCGCTGGTCGTCAAGGGCCGAGACGCTGCCACCCAGCGGGAATGGGAGACCCAAGTCAGGCTGACAACCGGGCTGCATCTCATCCAGCAGGTGTGCACCCCCCTTAAAACCTTTCCAGTGCTGTCTTTGACTCGTTTGGGGTTGGACTCGCCAGCGTAGAAACTAGGAATAATCCATTACGCCCTAACATCCAATAACTTTCGCTTATTAGCCACACACCACATTCACAGATGACTTGGTCCCTAAATTGCAGCAGGTGTTCCGGGAGACTGGATGGATGCTCGCTAATTAAAACTTAATGTGTCAATTTACTAGGAGCACAAACATATACACAGCACGGTCAGTGGGCACCAACTAGTGCAGATGCAAAATGGCTCCTCCATAAAGTTTATTTCATTGAACCTGCGTCGTGCTGGCGAGGTAATTGCCGCAGCGTCCAAAAAGGGACATGCCGCTGTCGGTGATTTGGCCGACGGGAAGCATCTGTCCTTGTACCGGAGCGCCATTTCAGATGTGTCGCGCAGTCATCTGGAATTAGTCGGGATGACCGCGTGTCTGTGTGTCAACACTTGTTGGCTGGAGATCAGAGGAAGTGCACTAATCAAGTACTACATGTCCCGCCCTTCCCTCCCAGCTCTGTAACTAGGAAATGAAAACAGCTCCAACAGCTGTGTTATTGACATTTTAGCTTCAACGCCAGTGGATTATGTTCAGTTAGATGATAAATGTTGCTTTAAACATGCCGGAATGAGGCCTTTGCCCTTCATTTCACCATCATACACTCACTAATCTCTCCCTGCATGGCGGGCCACATACGCATATGATTGTAATCATTACTTTTATATCAGAGATTATGGGCTCGCTCTTGCCTTAATGTGCATCCCTAAATGCAATAACGGTGATTGTTTTCCAAAGAGCGCCGCGTCTTGCCGCTTATACACCAACACACATTTCTCAAGCTAATGGCCCAGGCGGCCATTTTGAAACATACATGATGTCACCTTATCTAATTAAAGGAGCATTTTGTGTTTTTATTTGGGTGAAGATTAAACAGTAAGGCTGACTGTTATGTCTAGTTACTGTCAATGCTGCGGGCGCGGCGGTCTGTCGGGCTGAAATTAAACTGCTCAGAAACCCATCGTTAGCCAGTCCACACTCATTTAGAGCCTCCTGCAGGTATATGATTTTAATGATACCATTAGTCACTGATGTTATTTACGGGGAAATGGGTGTTTGTCCCAACATGTATCTACCGGGCACACCTCTTCCCACCCTTTCCCAAACACATTTAGCATGCACGTTCTGACATGCAATGTATTCTGTCATTCAGAATAGAACTGCCATGATTGGCTGATCCGCATGAAAATGAAACCCTAGTCAATTTGGTATTAGCGCTATTGCTTTGCGATAGAATCAGGGATTGACTTTCCCACTATCTTGCAAGTTTATTAGGTCATGAGCGGTTATCTTTCTCCCAGCATAATTATTGTCATGAATCATCACATAGCTCTTAATCACATCAGTGATTTGATTTATTTATTTATTTATTTATTTATATTAACGCTATGAATGCATCAGCCCGAGGGAAACATTTTAATCAATGGCAACGAACAATATCCTTATTAGCAGGGTGCGTGAACTCCCCTACAATCAGCCCATCTGGTACTTCAGCCTCAACACATCCGCTTACAAGTTAGCGATAACTCATTGGTAATGATTTGCACAAAGCGCAAACATGCAGATGTGATGGCGACCCCCCCCCCCCCCCCCCTCCAAACACCACCACACACACACAGACTAGGCTCATCCAAACGCAGTCTTCTTCGCCTCAGGCAGAAGTGGATGGGGGTTTACACCAAGTAGCCGGGTGCAGACCTCCAGAGAGATAGATGTGTGTTTGGCTTAACAGATCCACCACACTATATCATTTCAGACACAGGTCGCAAATAATTACGGGTCTCGCTGGCGCCCATTTTAATAAGGTAATGTATGCTTGTGAAGCATGCGCCTGCACTATCTGTTCACGTGGCTCTCTGCGATGACAATGTGGAGATGCAGTATAATCGGATCACAAAGATTAGTTTGATGTATTCTGATGCTTTCCCAGGTCTTTGAGGATGAGTGTTTCCGTACTGTAGGTTGCTAGGTGGTAGGGCTGTGTGATTAATCGCATAAAATCGCATAATTTTGAATATGACTTTGGCGTCAAATACGTTTTTGGCTTCAAGAAATTCTGAACGCAACATAACCAAGATGACTTTGCTGCTTTCTGTTTTGCAACGATGCTCTAATTTAGCATAAACATGTGCTTCTGGCAATCACTGAAAACCCATGCTCAGGCCCAAGTAACAACCATGTTGAACAGCTCAGGCTCTTCAACACACATTATTTATTTTCTATTTTTATATTCGTAAGACATATATCAGAGTGGTTTGGAACTGGATACCTTTACAACTGCATCTAGCATGTTTCACAAGCAAAGTGTTAGTGTAATTAACAGATTTGCTGAAAATAAACTCTTTAAGCGTTTACCAAGGCTAAAATGTGACAATGACTATAGACTATGGCATTTCCTGGTTATAGACACTGAACATACAATTAGCTACTTTTTTATACGTTATAGTCATGCACAAAATTGGTGTAATTAAGGGATTTGCTGGAAATAAAAATAAAGTGTCTGCTTCGAACACTACACTCTGTTTATTGTAGGCGTTTGTACATTTGCTTTCGACTGCTGTTGGCCAGTATCCACAGCTGGTTAGAAGGATGTGCCGCCATCTTGGTTTAAGCATTTTGAATTCATGGAGTAAGGCAATGGGTGTTTGTTCGCTTGTAACTTAGTAATAGGTTACCTTGGCATACCAGTTATTGTAATAGTATTCTTATAGGTACAGTATACGTAAATAAACATAGTTTTGGATAGCAGTTTTAATACAGCACACATAAGACACTTTTTCTGGGGTTCTATTTGGCTATAATTACGCCTGTCATTAATTGACTTTGACAAGTTAACATATTGTTTTCCCTTCCCTGCCGTCTCCCTGTTTTGCTTTGTTTTGTTCAAGGTTATTTTAACTTTGCCTGGCACTACCTCAGTCCTGTTAGTCTCTGGAGCAGCGCAGGCAATTTGAGCCATCTGGGTGTTTAGTGTCTGGCTTGCAGGTATACCATCCTGCTTTGTTTCAAATCTCATTCATTACAGCCAAGGGAGGATGGCAGAACCATTATGGAAGCCGGCATGTCTGTGTGGGCATGTTTTATCGCGACATAAGAAGAGGGCCACCATTTAAAGCAAGCCGGTGCTCGTGGCAGTGTGGTGTCTGTTGCTGTAGACACTCACTTAAAGGCATACCATCACACGTATTGCTGGAGATATTTTTGGCTATCAAGAGAGGCAAAGCCACAAAGAAACGCTAACATTCAAACACGCAATTAAACCATGATGAATAAACCATGATTCACTTTACAATAAAACTTGTGAGCTGCTTGCTATCAGCTGCTGTCACTAGACACTCAATACTTTTTATTTAGTCTATAAAGGATATAGCTTTGACTTCAACTGAGGCCTAAACATACTAAATATATGTGCACTTGCCCACTAACAGGGCAAGTCTAACCAGTGTCCTTCAATGTTACATGTTACATGGATACAGTATATGTAACACATGTTATGTGTCCTCAATGTCTCCTACAGTAATGTTATTTCCCATGTCAGGCCCAGGACATTGCTGCCCCTCCTGTTGTGTCTCAGGGCTTGGAGGAAATAATGTTCCCTTCACATCACGCCGATAGCCAGCTCAAACGCATGAAGAGAGACTGGGTTATCCCCCCAATCAACGTCCCTGAGAACTCAAGGGGTCCGTTCCCACTGGAGCTTGTCCGGGTAAGACATAACACTCTTACACACACACTGATGTGCAGTGCTTTGCGACTTCAAAGAAATGCTTTTTGGCTTGCTATGGCAACCATCCTCTCATTGCCCTCATTGCTCCCACACTGTAGACCACAGACATACTTTGTCTTCTGCTGAAACAAAAAACACTGTGTATTTACCTCAGTTTGCTAAAGGTCAGGACTCTTTCCCACTGTATTGTTGTTGATCTTACCTTTCTGAGGGCAGTCTGTAACAATACAATATGGCATTATTTAAAGAGGTGAATCTACAGTGCTCAACACTTGGGTTGTGGCTCATGTTGCCCATTGAGATATTACCCTCATTTTATCAAGGCTCCAGGACACTCTAGCCCACTCCCTGGTCACGGCAAGGTGTGTGGCTCACATAGGACAAGCAGCATGTCTCATGTCACTTAAGAAGCATGCTTTCTCAACGTATTATGGTTTCCTGCCTGAGTATTAAGCCCGGTGTTTTACCATTGGGTGCACATTGTATTTAATCCAGCCGTATAAAATGGTTGATATCTGGGTTAATCTGGAATGTCGTGTTTGCTCACCATGGATGCAGATTGTATTGTAGCCTCATTAGGGTGCACTTCAATGCAGTACAAACAGGAATAAGAGGCTAGCTAGGGCGCAAGACAAAGCAACAAAAATACAGATCACAAACTACAAAAACAGATACAGATCTGTTCAAATCATGTATTTTCAGATAGGTTTGTGGGCAGTGGTTTTCTGGCATGGTAACAATTCTGTCGTTTTAGCTTCACAAAGTGCTTGTTCATGGAAGTTATATTGGAAAAGCATAAATAGTGAAGGAATTTACTTCACTTGAATGGGGAAACCCACAGTACTATATGGTCACTCATGCAGTTTGTTTTTTCATTTTATCATTAACAATCATTATCTCTGCTTGCCCACAGATCCGATCAGACCATGACAAGAATCGCTCCCTCAGGTACAGTGTGACCGGTCCTGGTGCCGACCAGCCCCCAACTGGGATCTTCATTATCAGCCCCATTTCTGGAGAGCTGTCCGTCAACAAGCCCCTTGACAGAGAACACATTTCCAACTTCCACGTAAGTTGAAAGCCACTGAATAATGCACTCGTCTGCTTTGAGAAAAACTGTGGCCTTTAATGTTTCCTCATATATGTCAAGTGTATTTCCAAGCTTTATTCCATGAGCTAGAATGTTCATCTTTGGCTTTGCGGTGTATTCTTGGCAGTTGGCATGTGGTCAAGGATACTGTATGGCCTCCATGCATAGTGAACTGGGCATGGTTGAAGGTTTCCTGAGATGTCTGACTTGTCTAAGAATTTAAAGGATTAAATGTGATTAGTGCTGGGACGATTAGTCGACGTAACCGACATCACCGGTTACTAAATACGTCGATTTGCTAAATGTACCGTCGACTCGAAAAAATATACCTATAACTATGCGCATAGACCAAACATGTTTACCCCCGCTGCCCCCTTGCTCTATAATCTCATCGATCTGATGAGATCGTGTTGTCAAAGATTAATTTGTAGGCCATATTACTCGCATGTTGTCATAGAGGTCTGATTCTACAGTACCTACCGGTATAACAAAAACAGCCTAACATGAGAAGGACAGGGGAGGAGTTCATGCATCTGCTTTGGCTAAATGTATAATGCACTCTTTTTTTAACAAGCTCTTGCAGATTTAATATAAAAAAAAGACTTTATACACATATATAAAACATTGTTTTAACATTATATAGATATTTTACATTAAAATATTAAAACCAGTTAAAGGTAGTAAGTGATTGCAACATAATACACTTAGTGAAGTTAAGCAAATATCTGCTCATGGTCTGCTAGCTGCCCATTCTCTGTACATGCTGAAAACTATAATCAAGTGTTTCTACACTGCCCTGGCTTTGTAATAAGGAACACAAAGTGGTGCAGGCCGCATAACAGTGTGTTACCAATGTGGGTGACACAGATTCTGAGAGCACCCTATGGCATCGACTAGATTTCTATATTATAAATAATGTAGTTATCCGATTAATCGAAAGAATAATCGATTAATCTAAAAAATAATCGATAGAGTAATCGACCAAAAAATAATCGTTTGGTACAGCACTGAATGTCATGCTTTTAATGTAAGAAACTCTTTTTGCTAAAACATTGAGATAACATCCAGGTCCTGAAGACCCAATTACCACTTTTACTGTTTTTCTGTCATCCACCATACATCTTTTTATTGTGCAGTATTAAGACCTCAGGGCCATAGCAGCTTCTAGGAGAAACAGTTTACAGATTAAACTTGATGTTGCAGAAAACAGCTGTTTTAATTTAAAATAGTTGGTCTATGAAATGTCTAGACTGACTGAATCAGTCATATTTTGAAATCCTGTTTGTTCGCTGTGCAAAGGCAGAGTTTTGAAGTACCCAAGAGTGTCAGTTTATTTAGTTAAATCAATCAGTGAATTCTTGAAGTGTGTTTTTAGGGTATTGTTTTTCATTAATCTGTTTACTTGAGTAAATGCTTGTTCTCATACTGCTTGAATGATGTGAGCTATTAGCCAAAGTCATTTATTTAGTACATGTTTCCCTCAGCTGAGAGCCCATGCCGTGGACCTGAATGGCAACCAGGTAGAAAACCCCATTGACATTGTGATCAATGTCATCGACATGAACGACAACAGACCCGAGTTCGTCCACCAGATCTGGAATGGGTCTGTCCCCGAGGGGTCCAAACCCGGTAAGGATCCATACAGGGCCATCATCAGCACCAACTGAGTTGTACCACCTCATTATAAGCACATCAAATAGCACTGATGGAACTCTTGGGGGTAGAAACTTGGCTTTTGTGTTGTATGGTTTGCTTCTTGTAAGAAAGTGCCTGGGAAATCTATATTACAAAGCTGTGATGCTGCAGTACGCTCCAAATGTGTTTGTAAATGTGGTGGGGCGCTCAATAAGGTTTAGAAAGTAAAGATTTAAATACAAATCTATTTCTTTCCACTCTCCAGGGACCTTTGTCATGACCGTAACATCTGTAGACAAAGATGACCCCAAAACGGCAAATGGGATGCTACGTTACAAGATCCTTTCCCAAAATCCAGAGAGTCCAACCTCCAACATGTTCACAATCAACAATAAGACGGGAGACATCATTACCGTAGCAGCCGGCCTGGACAGAGAGGTTTGTTTGTCTTTCTGTTTTTGTCATTCATTCTTTCTTTTTGTTTTTCTGTCTTCCTTCCTTCCCTTATTTCATTTCTTCTTTCTCATACTGTACATTCTGTCTGTGCTGTTTTGTAGCAACATCCTCCAACCAATGAGCCATGGACGTTTTTGGTTCTCAGACCAAACCTATTATCTGTTTTGCCTCAGAACCAATGAGCCCAGAGGAATGTTGTTGATGACAAAGCCTGAATGTGAAGTGGAACTGGGCTCAGCCTCTTTACACATGTTTACTCATAGGGTGCACGCTTCACTGAGCAGCTACATGTTGCTTCTGTCTCAGTCTGCAAGATCACATGTGTTACTATTGATATTCTTATTCTGTGTCTTATTATTTGGTATGTTTTCATTTTTACAAATAAGCACCCGTCACTCCCACCTGAGGCTGAGTGTTTATGTCCACCAGTTGCCACCATTAATGTTACTTGTCTAATTCTCATGACCTGGCAACTGGTCTGTCACCCGAGTGCCTTTCAACATGAAGGGAGTCATTTGTTACCTCCAGAGCGCCATCATCTGTCATAATGCAACACACAGCAGAGGTGGGAAATTCACACAGGGACACATGTCCTCCCTCATAAGGAATACATGGGGGCACATTAACGGCGCCATTAGCAGTTACTGCATTTTAAAAGACAAAATGTAAAGTCATGGGTTCATTACCTTAATTTAAATCTTTAAAGGTCTAGGTACAGAATAAGGTATATTGATATTTATTGGGGTTCCCCTGCTACGGAGGTTGCATGGTTTAGATTTGGAAATCAACTTAGCTGGTAAACTTGCTAAATGGACCTTTAATACTGTAAGTAGATATGTGCAATGTGTGTCACTGTTTTTATTTTATATCTCTCTCTCATCTTCCCCTCCAGAAAGTGCCTCAGTACACATTGATCATTCAGGCCACCGACATGGAGGGCAACCCCATGTATGGCCTCTCCAACACAGCCACCGCTGTCATCAGGGTGACGGACATCAATGACAACCCACCAGAGTTCACCTCTGAGACGGTAGGAAGCCCACTCAGAGCTGTGTCCTTAACAGTGCACTCTCAGCTGAAGCAGCAGAAAGCTCCCCATCCCACTGTGGCAATATGGACTCAGTCCTTCTGCTTGCCCAGCATTTCTGAAGCCAAGCAGGCTCACAAATAGCCAGCCACACATTCATGTGTTATAGTCCCCTGTAAATGTTGAGTACACGTGACCATCTATTGGTTCTGTGAGGTTATTAGTGAAGCAAGCTAAGATGACCGTGGTGGCATTATAATTAAGTGCTGTCCGCTGATGCAGCAGCATCTAACTAGCATGTGTTCGGTTATTCTCCTGGTTCACCACGCAGTTCTTCGGTGAGGTGCCCGAGAACCGGGTGAACGTCATCGTGGCCAATCTGACGGTGACCGATAAGGACCAGCCCAATACGCCGGCCTGGAACGCCGTCTACAAAATCACCAGCGGCGACCCCACTGGGAGGTTCTCCGTGCCCACTGATCCCACCACTAATGAGGGCCTGGTAACCGTTGTAAAGGTAAAAAAGCCAGCAAACTTCAGGGCCCTCATGTATCAATATTGTGTAGAAACTCGTCTAAACTCATGTGTACAAGGCACATTTAAAATGTTCGTAAGTACAAAAAAGTGTTATTGATCAATCGTTCGTACGCTTGATTTACGCACAATTGTACTGTAAGTAGATTCACTTGATAAATCAGACACTCTAAAGTGCCGTGCGAGTGCACGTGTAGCCTGCACGTGTAGCCTCATTTACATAAACACCCTAAATTACCATTTATGGGCACAAACCTACCCTTTAAAGCGCTAAGAAATTTCACTAATTTATGTGTTATGTTTATGAACATGAAGATGTCAAAGCAGACAGGAAAAAATAAAAAATATTACTTTTGATCACCAAATTGTAAACAAAGCAAGCCATACATTTTGGAGGTTATCTGAGTAACAACAAACGATAAAACTATATAACACCATAAATACTGCTGTATGTACAGTAATTTTCAATTATTTTCAATTATTCAACTAATAATTACAGTTATTGACTTCAGCAGACATATCATATTTAATTTACCACTTCATCTCATGCCTAAATGTCCCACTTGGCCACAATCAAGTAATTTTCCATAGGTAATGTTAATTTGGATGTGTCCAATGAGGGTCCAGGCTTTAGCTGCTTAACCTGCAGACACAGCTGGGTATCGGGGAATACAATGACATAGCAATATGCTGCCAGACTCGCTGTCTATACACAACGACTGCTCGGTGTGGTTTAAATGGGCAATTTGTGTAAGTTAAGCACTGTCTTGTTTATTTATGGTGTTTATATAGTTTTATCGTTTGTTAATACATATATAGTTTATAATACAGGCTAGTTTACTGCACTGTACTGTACCTAGGCTATGGCGAGCTCTACTATGGTTCAATCAGTGTCTATACAAAATGGTTGAATTATAAAACAATGATTAAGCCACTGTTGCTTTTCATTGGCAGGTACAAAGGTATATGTTTTATATAGACCTATCTAGATATATTTTTCAGTGAATGACTTGTGAATGTGTTTTGTTGTCAATCTGTCATTTACAAAGTTTAAATTCAATCAGGAAAGCAATACAGACTTATTTTTATTTTATCTCTACACTAGTTCCCTTAACAGTGGATACATAAAAAAATGGCACAATAAATCATTGTGATGTTGAGTGTACTTTGTATCAAATCTGTACAACTTAATACAAGTTAGCTCAGCCATAGATATTTTCAATTATGCATTAATGTATGAATTATGTTCCTCGCCCTTGTAACCGAAATGGCTGACTGCACCCGGTTTATGTGTGTGTGCGCGCGCGCGCGCGTGTGAGAAAACGTGTGCCGGAACGTGTCTGTTCCGTTTAGCAGTTGTATCTCTTTGTCTCGCTTCTCACCATCATTTCTATTTCCCCAGCCTATTGACTATGAAACCACCAAGACGTTTCTGCTGACGGTGCTGGCGACAAACGAGGTTGCGCTGTCGCGAGGCATCCACTCCCCTCGCCAGTCGACTGCCACCGTCTCCGTCAGGGTGATCGACGTCAATGAGAGCCCCTACTTTGATCCCAACCCCAAGCTCGTCAAGCTGGAGGAGGGAATGCAGCCAGAGTCAACACTGACTACATTCACCGCACAAGACCCCGACCGCTTCATGCAGCAGAACATCAGGTACCGTGGCTAATCAATAGACGGAGGACAAACCCAATAACAAGAATGTAACGTGGTGTAACATGATTGGAACACAACCATGATAACTTTCCTTCTGAGGCAAGGAGAATAGTTCTGATTATTGTTTTGTCTTTCTGCACCACAGAGCCTTGTTCATACAAAAACATGTTTTATATTTTCAGATACTCAAAACTGTCTGATCCGGCAAACTGGCTGAAGATCGACCCCAACAGTGGTCGCATCACGACGATTGCCGTGCTGGACCGCGAGTCTCCCTATGTGAAGAACAGTCTGTACAATGCAACATTCATGGCTAAAGATAACGGTATGACCTCCTTCTGTATCTGTGATAAACAGTCTCCATTGTTTTGGCTGTTTTACCAGGCTCTCACACTGTACAGTGCTCTAGTCAAAACTATTATGAGCGGCAAAGAATTGCTAACGCTACCTTTTGAAAAGGTAGGCTGTAGTTGATGTTAGCCCTTTCTCTGAAGGGCATTGTCTTACCTAAAACGAAGTCGACTTCCTTTGCAAATGCACCAAAAGTCCATAATTTTCTCTCATTCACAAGAACAAAAGCAGCCTCCGTGCATGAAGGTGAACCTTGCACTAGGCCTTGTACAAGCCTGTTGGAATGTCTGGCACAGTGGCTGCCTTCAGTTGAAGGTTAATGTGGTCATGATTCCAGAACCAGACGTTTCTGTGAGGTTATGTTCACCCCTTTTCCTGCATTGGCAGAGGTTTTACCTCTGTTCAGGTTTACCCCTTTTCTACGGAGCATTGCTCAGGCCAATAGGCTTAAAAACCCTACAAATAAAGAGGTTTCTCAGCATAAATGGGTCAGGATTGGATGAGTGGCTCCTCTGAGCGTGGCCTGAATGGTAAAAAAGCCTCTTAGCTCAGTGAATACATAGAGGAGGCTGGGAGCAGCGACTGTGGGCTCTGTCTGTCTCAATGTTTTGGCATTCCTGTGCAGCGTCCTTCATCAGGAAGACAATCTTTGGCCGCACGTACACACACACACACACACATTTGTGCTCTTGCGCTCCATCACTAATCAAATGTACTGATACCCTGTTAGAGATTAGCCTTTCAGATATGCATGTAATTTGGATTGGCCTCCAAATGAAAGAAGATAACTTTGACCAGGCTGATACACGGACATGTTTTGTTTATTGACGACAGCATAATTGTTTGCAAATCATTTTCATAGATTTTATTTTAAAAAATGTAATCTAGTTTTCTAAAAAGGTGTACACCTAGATACATTTGTAATAAATAACCAATATCTATGTGCTGTGTGGGTCTGCCTTCTCCAGGTATACCCCCGGCAAGTGGCACAGGGACTCTTCAGATCTTCCTGCTGGACATAAACGACAACGCACCGCGAGTATTCCCCCAGGAGACGGAGGTGTGTGAGAAGCCGGAGCCCAACGCCATCAACATCACCGCTCTGGACGGAGACCTGAACCCCAACGCCGGGCCGTTTGCGTTCGAGCTGGCTCACAGGCCCACGGACGTCAGAAGAAACTGGACCGTCACCAGACTTAATGGTAAGACAGCACGGTAGGGCAGTGGGCTGTTTTGTTTATTCTTCTTTTATTTTTTACATTACACTGCCTTGAAATTATGTGTAGCTTGCAGAGTCCTTGAGTCCCGGTGCGGGTTAGGGTTAGTGACACATTAGTCTATTTTTGATTTAAATGCCATTTTAAATGCTTTTTTTTGTATTTTTTCTCACACCAAGTGTGTCAGACTGCATGTGGTCATGCGCTACAGTGACATCATCAGGCCAATTTTAAAATGACACCATTTAACCATAACAATGAAAAGCTGACTGTGAAATAGTGCTGCTGTCAATACTACAGATGGGTAATCTGAAGCTGCATTTCGCTTTCAGCTACAGGACAGGAGGTTCTTCACAATAATAACTATTATTGCACTTAACTTCAGAGCATATTTATAGTTCTCTTCCGAAAAATCAGTGTAATCAATTTCACTATTAATATTATTCCGGATTATTATTCTGTGTGAAATTCTATCTTGGTATTTTTAATCTTGTCTTCACTGGCAGTTCAGATATTCATGTAAACAGTAAATGGCATTGGGTCCGTTATATTATACTGTAGCTGTGTCTCTGTATTACCTTTCACATCTGTTGGACTGTAGCATCCATCTATAGCAGTTGTTTCCCTTACCATGCAGCCTTTAATTGAATATGCTAATATAAAGCACATATTAATTTGTTGTGTTTTAACGATATGTGCAATATTCAAATACAGGGTAATAGACCTATGGATTAGAGCATCTGGGAATCTAGAGACCAAACAGCGCTATTACTACTACAAGCTATCCCTTAGATTGACGAGGTGGGATTCTAGATCTTTGCAGTGTTTTGTATTAAATATATGCCGACGTAGCTCACAGGTAAGGAATTAATGGTGCGCATTTGTGGTAATGAGGTCATAATCGTATTGTGTACAGTTAATGTGAACATTTTCCACTTGTGTTATCATGTAAAATGCTCATGATTTCCAGCAACATTAGTTTCAGGTAAATGCACACAATAGTTCACTTTACACTTACCCTTATCTTAAGGCTGCTTCATAATTGTTCAGGCTGTACAATGGGCAATCGCTGAGCACACAGTGTGTGGCACCACTCTCTCCCAGGTGACTACGCCCAGGTGAGCTTGAAGATTGGCTTCCTGGAAAGCGGCATCTACGAGCTGCCCATCATCATCACGGACTCGGGCAACCTGCCCATGTCCAACACGTCCTACCTGCGGGTGAAGGTGTGCAAGTGTGACGTACATGGAGACTGCAGCGACCAGCAGCACATCGTCGCCGCTGGCCTGGGCACGGGTGCCATCATCTCCATCCTGCTCTGCATAATCATTCTCCTCAGTAAGTGTCAAATCAAAACAAACTCCCTCAGAAGCTCCGCCCCACACACATTGAAATGCACTGTGAAGCCAAGTGGCGGCATTGTTGTTGAGAGCGATGTGCCACATTGTTTATGTTCCTATTCCCGGAGCCAGGGCTGTGTAGAAGTACCGGATAGTGTTTTTCAGCACGCCCAGGGAGCGGTAAACTAGCCAAATGCGAGGAGGTATTTGGTGAATTTGACAATGTGTCTTTGCTTACAATTAGCTTGCAACAGCAACATACCTTTTTAAAGACTCATTCATCTCTTCAACATCCACTTTATTGAAGAATGTTTTCCCAAGCAAGTGCACACTACTGAAATTAGCGGCTACATTATTCCCCTACGGAACAATGGCAGGCCTCCACGAGCATCCGTTCTATTTTATCATCATGTGTTAATGTTAAGTGGAATCTCTCCCTTCCCCTCCCCCCACAGTCCTGGTCCTGCTGTTTGTGGTGTGGATGAAGCGGCGTGATAAGGAGCGTCAGGCCAAGCAGCTCCTCATTGATCCCGAGGACGACGTGAGAGACAACATCCTGAAGTATGATGAGGAAGGAGGGGGAGAAGAGGATCAGGTACGCCCGCAAACACACATAATCACTCGCACCATAGATATGCTGTCTACAATTGTAATACATGGCTCCGTGATATGCAGTTTGGTTTTTGCTGAGCGGCGCGCACACACACATTGGATTGTAATAATGACCGCTTGTTAGCAGAACGGAATATGCGATCGCCAGTAATAACACAAATGGGGATATTATTTTCTGCTGCTAGCCAAAGTGGCCCGGTGGTTCAGGTAGACTGTAGGTGAGATGAGTGGAAGACTTCCATCTGCCCACAGCTAAATTAGCTTCGGAGACTTGTAATTGGAAATCTGATGTAATTTAGAGGCCGGCAACTGCCGCGCTGTTATAATGACGTTCTGTCTAAGGTAACAATATGAGGAAGAAAAAAAAACATTACACATCTGCCAGTGATTATGCAGGAAGGAGAACGCACACAGTCATTCTGAAGAAGTTGTGATGGGGAAGTTGTTCAAAAGCGGACTGTTGGGTCATTTGATCTAGCGTCCCTCAAAGGCTGGGGAACTGGCAAATAGATTTATTGAAAACTAGCTTCCATTTTGAGTGGCGTATAAGAGGGCAATGTGCCAGAAGAAAATGGTCTTGTCTGTGGGATTGAGTCTGCATCGGGTAAAATATGGGCCTTACTTTTCCCCAGCAATGTGCTGTTTATAATGTCCACCTCTGTTCTTCCTATCTCCCGCCGCTGAGGAAATTGAAGTGTCAGGCCGGCGGTCGCTTCCAGAGTATATGATTTCAGATGCCATCGGCCGGGCTTGTATTGGTTTGTGGGGAGCAGATAGCTGATCGGAAAATGCAGAAATAACATCTAGTTGAGTGTGTAAACACACAGAGAGACCATTTGATACTGTAAAAAAAAAAAGAAGGACATTAACCCTCGTAGCAATGCTTTGGGGTAAGAAATGTAACAATGTACAAACACTGGCGTTTTGAAGGAAACCAAACCTATTTATACCGGAACCACTTCATTCAATCATTCCAGAGAAGGGTTGAATAATGAAGTCAGTCGCCAACAGACTTGGCAGCTTTCGCAGTGGAAAACGCACAAATATTTTGAAATGATTATTTGAAATGCAAGTCAGGTATGCCAAGGGCAGCCGTGTCATCGCAAGACTGCATCAAGACAGTGCAGAACGCACCATGGTCAACCTCTGACCTCTGCTGTGTGAAGGCTAGGCTCAGGCAGACAGCGAAGACTCAGACAGAGAGTACATTGTGTGATATGTGGTGGATGTTGTACTGCTCTAGCTCCAAGCTCAGTTACTGTCATTATCCGTGAAATCAAATTATACATGAATAATCAATGTGTTTGTTTTGGATTTTGTATATTTATTAGTGTGAAATTGAGTGGGTGCTTGCCAAGTGTCTGCATCACCACGTTGTGTGTGTGTGTGTGTATATA
>JAODOY010078910.1:0-15445 GCA_025399855.1 Forbesichthys papilliferus | reverse complement strand
CCAGGTGTCTCCATCATTGCCCACGTGCGCGTTGAAGTCTCCCAGTAGAACTATGGAGTCCCCTACTGGAGCCCCATTCAGGGTCTCTAGGAAGGCCGGATATTCCAAACTGCTGTTTGGTGCATAGGCACTGACAACAGTTAGAGTTTTCCCCCCCACAACCCGTAGGCGTAGGGAGGCGACCCTCTCGTCTACCGGGGTAAACTCCAAAGTATTGGCGCTCAGCCGGGGGCTTGCTAGTATCCCCACACCCGCCCGGCGCCTCACACCCTGGGCATCTCCAGATTAGAATAAAGTCCATCCTATCCAGGAGAACAGTTCCAGAACCAATACTGTGCGTAGAGGTAAGCCCCACCAGATCTAAATGGTAACACTCCACCTCCTGCACAAGTTCTGGCTCCTCCCCCCACAGTGAGGTGACGTTCCACGTCCCCAGAGCCAGCCTCTGCCGCCCGGGTCTGGTCCGTCGAGGTCCCTGACCTTCGCTGCCACCCGTTTGACAGCGCACCCGAACTTCCAAGAGTCTAATTGTTTCTCAATATGCGCTCTTTTCTGTTCTTGTATTCTCGTGAAACGTCATCATTCACAGCCAAGTACTGTTCCAATTCAAGTTTGCATCTAGCCAAGAACTAATAAAATACCCGGAAATGTTCTCGATTACTGATTTTTTACCAAGGATGCATTCAGTGGTGACTTGTGTGTGAACTTGTCAGCAGAATATCCCAGAATGCATTGTGAATCAACAAGCAGCAATGGCAGTCGAGTAAACACATACACATACTAGCTATAACAGCACGAAATGCTGTTTTAAGAGTTTTTGTAGCGAGAATATACTATATATGTTTTAACATCAAATCTGTGGTTGATTTATCAAGATGGAGTCAAATTTAAATATTATTTTTAAATTGATTTCGTAGATGTGAGGTCCAGCTAACAGACCGGGAAAGCCATGATACCTTGCCGGCTATCAAGTGTTCAAAGGCGTATACAAATTTCCGCTGACAATACCGCCACTAGTGTTGTCATCCCTGAGCCCAATGTATTTGGCTAAGAACAATATCCATGAATATGCATCTCAATCTAGATCTGTCCTCGTGTTCTTGCAAGACCATTCTCAGAAGGACACTTGGCAGGAACGTACCTCTCAAGAACCTAGCACAAAGTACCTAGCAATTTTGGAATTGAGAAACAGCCTCTGTGCCCAAGCTTACCAGGCTATATGCCTAAATGTACAATATCAGACGTTCAGCACAGAGTTCCTTATGTGATGTAGTGGTATTGAACAGAAGAGGCTAAGGCTAGCTCACGGGCTTTATTTTTCCTAGCTAGAGAATGTAGCCTACTAGACAAGTGTACATTCATTTTAATACCACCTCTTTTTAAGGTGGTCTGATTATCCTCAGTACACAAAAGACTCCCTTAATTATACTGTTGCTGAAAAGTGCACTCGCCTCACCTGGACTAGTGGCTCTAAAATTATGCTGCATGTCCAATATTCCGGTGCTCCCGCCGCCACCGACGGATGCAATACATTTTCTATGGATAGCAGCAAGGTACAGTATAAAAGGATACAGTGCAAAGGATCTTGTGACAGTGGCGCGACCAGTTAAACAGCTCCGATGCATCAAGAAGTTTGGTCAAGGTCAACTTTATGCAAATAAATCCGCTGGATGCAAAGTGATTATCCAATGGAAATAGGCTCTCCCTTGTGGATCCTGTATTGTAATTTAACATTGCAACAACATCTGTGAAACATTTATTCTGTGTGTTTTAAAAGCTTTTATAGCGATCATGGGGTTTCCCCTTGTATATGACCGAAATATAAATACATTTTGTGCTTGGAGGAATTTGGCAGATATCGTTTGGTGTCTCTGGTGGGTTTTATAAGTGAGCACTGTAAATAAAATGGTTTAATGTAAATTTAACAAAGTTCAGGGAGAGAAAGTTCAATGTCACTTCAGGAAACTTAATGGCCATAGCAGTGAAATTAGGAACATAAGCAGCCAAGTGTGGCAATTAAGGCATGGCCGTTGCTTGAACATGCATCTACTCCAAAAGTCAACTGCTCGCCTGAGGTGAGCTGGACATCTTATTAATTTTCAGGCCTGTTTCTACAATTAACTAAAATACTGATGCCATGAAATGCTAGTTTGCAACTAGTCTAAAACATTTTTAAACAAAGCAGACCTTTTGCAGGGAACATGTCTATTATTGCCACTACGTACGTATATCTCTGTATAAATGTGTGGGTGAATGAGAGGCAACACTGCAAAGTGCTTTGAGTTACCGAGAAATTAGAAAAGCACTATAAATGCAACCAATTTCCCAAATAAATTGAATATAGGCTAAGCACTTTTATCATGCCACACCAAAACAGCCTCAAACCAGAAGTTAAATCAAGATTAAATTAGAGGTGCGTTTCCCATCCAACGACAAAGGCTAGCATTGAAATTACATCGCACTATGCATTGTTGAACTAACGAACACCTGAAGTACGACTGTTTCCCTAAAGTGACGAACTTTGTTAGTACGACAATCGTTTGAACTCTGTTGTTCAAACTACAATGTTTCCAGATGTGTTTGGTCGGACTTTTACAGCGGGAAACTTGCAAAAACTCACAACCTTTGTCATATTATGCATGAATTAAATAGCCTAGGGCAGTTGTGATTATTTGAAATAATACAATTATTATCTAGGTTATTCATACAACCTGCTAATAAGTTACAGTAGGCTATAACAACAACCATAACAAGAATACAAATATTAGTGGGCCTATTCATATAGGCTAACATCAGAAACGATAATACCAGTAAAATAAAACAATATAAATCATATTAGATATATTAATTATACGTTGGGCTCTCAACATAAAGGTTGTGACTTCAAGTCCTGCAGTTGGTATAACTAAACCCATGTCTGCTCATCTTAGGCTGAATGTGATGTATTTTTGTTTTAGAAGGAATTTAAACTATTAGCAATAGACATACATTGCATTCAGTGAAATACATTTTGTGTAGCCTAAATATGTATACTATTTATATTTCAAATACTTAAAACATACTATATGGCCAACATGAAAGCTAGTGGCTCAATTAGATACATGCGTTATCGTGATCGATGTATCTCTCAACAATGCATGGGTTCAAAACACTAGCGATGAGTTGTTCATTTAATAACAGCAACAAAAGCACTAGCCTACTTGATTTAGATTAGAAACAGCGTCATAAAGGGAAAAAAAGTTGTGCTTTTTCATATTGTTTTGATTTCATATTTCAGGTAGCCTAAAACATTTAGTAAACTGTAGGCTGTTGGCATAGACTACAGGTGCAACTACATGTAGGCCTATTGAGAAATAGACTACATTTAAAAGTAGACCTACTTGTACGAGTATGCAACATTTTCTAACACTTAGGTCTAATGTTTTCCTACAACAAGATTAGACATGCCTTACTAAGCCTATTTGACTGCATCTTCTGATGTCCATCGAAGTAGTCACCACAAACTATGCTTTTAGCAGCTTCTAGCTTGGAGCAGGATGGTCTAGTTGTCTGGGTGTTGGGCTCCCAGCTGGAAGGTCGTGGGTTCATACCCTGGTGTTGACCTACCTGTAATCCTTGAGCAAGATGCATAATCCCTAACTACTCCTGGTGGTTGATCACGCTATTGGTGTATGAATGTGGGTGTGACTAGGTGAATGTGAGGCAAAGCACTTTACAGTGTTTTGCCTCACATTCACATTCTTTTTTTTTTTGCTATATAAAAGCAGTCTGTAGTTCGAATGACACAATTTAACAACAGTGTTATGAACATTTATTGGCATCATGTCCGCAGGCAGGCCCTTGGATGATACAGGCCATCCTTTTGTCATGTACTTTAAGCGTGCAACCTGCGAAGCTCTGGGCAGGAAGAGTGACATCTATGAAGTCTGACATGGGAAACGCAGACAGTAGAGTAGAAACGGCAGCAACGGTCTCTGGTTCCATGCTGGCAGGGCATTCCTCCGAGTACTTTAGTGGCAGACGGGAAAGGCAATCTGCAGCATGATTCTGAGCACCAGGCCTGAAGACAATATCATAGTTGAAACAAAGTAGTTTGGCAGACCAACGTGCTGTCCTCATACCAGCTTGACCCATACCTTTCGTAGCCATGAGTGTAGTTAGAGCCTGGTGATCGGTTTGTAAAGTAAACTTTGTTCCCCATAAGTAGGTTCTCCAGCGCTCCGTAGCCCAGACACAGGCCAGCGCCTCTTTTTCCACCACTGAATATTTCCTCTCTGTAGCACTAAGGGCGCGAGAAGCAAAAGCCACTGTTCTTTCTGAGTTGTCTGGATGTATTTGCGTGAGGACACCCCCAATTCCGTAATCCGATGCATCTGTGGATACTATTGTACTACTGATCAAACAAGGACAGTACTGAACTCTCAGTAATGAGCGCTTTCACTCTCTGGAAGATGTTCTCAGCCTCCTTATTCCATGTGAATGTCTTGTCCTGTAAGACCTGTCTTATTGGTTCTACAGCTGTCGCGTAGTTCTGTATGAACTTAGAATACCAAGCTGTCAGACCCAGGAATGATCTGAGAGAAACAGCGTCGCTTGGTGCTGGAGCATTTTGTATAGCTGCAATGTGGTTGTCGTTTGGCAGTAGACCCTCCTTACTGATGGTATGACCCAGATCAGTTATTTTCTCCTAGTAGAATTTGAATTTCTCTGTATTTAAGCGTAGTCCCGCTTCTTGGAGCCTATGAATTACAGCGTTCAGGCATGTCTCGTGCTCAGCGCGGCCACATGAGTAGACAATGATGTCATCCAGATATGCTTGAACTCCAGGTAGATCTTGCAGTAGCATGGACATCATTTTCTGAAAGGCTGAGGGTGCAGACGCTAAGCAAAAACAAACTCGCTTGTATCTGAAAAGTCCTTCATGGTTTATGAAAGCTGTCAGATCTCTGCTTTCCTCATGTAGTGGGACTTGATAAGCATTGGCGAGGTTAATAGTTGAGAACATGGTCGCTCCCTCTGAGCTCTGAAAAAGGTGATCCACAAGGCGATGCGTCAATCTTCTCAATGACGTCTGCCTACAGTAGGCGTTTCAACTCTGCCGAGACAGCATCACGGACAGAGAATGGCAACCTCTGTAATTTCTGTTGCACAGGATTCACATCTCTCACTTTGACTTCATGAACAAATTTTTTTACACAGCCTACAGCAGGTAGCGGCAAAACTGTAGTAGCAGGACGGGTTGGAACTGCTATTTCTCTGATTGTCTGTTCCAATTTAGGTATTACTTTGTTTCCTATTATAACCATTTCCAGTGCCTCAACTAAATCCAATCCAAGCAGTAATGAACCTGACTCCACAATGTAGAAAGAAGCTGGGGCTGAATATCCATCATAAGACGCGTACTTTTCCAGTCGGCCTAACACTGGAATTCTTTGTCTCAAGTATGTTACCAGAGGGATCTCTGTACATTTCAGGGGCATGCAACTCAAGGAGTTCTCATAAACGTGAGAAGGCAGTAGTGAAACTAAAGATCCAGTATCTATTATCATCTGGAATTACTGTTTATTAGGGAACATGCCTAAATCTACAGTACATATTATTTTTCTTTCTGTTGGTATAGCATCGTTTATATACAGTTTTGTCAGCTCAGGGATAACAACCTCCCTGACCTCCGGCTTGTGACCTGAGCGGCAGACCTTAGCAAAGTGTCCAGTCTTTCCACACAATTTGCATATCTTGTTGGTAGCAGGACATTTTGTGGAATTTGCTGTGCTTGATTGAGTCACATCTGTAGCATTTGCGTATCTGCTCGGACTATACTTGCCTCTTCTTTATGGTACCTGTACTGTATGGGTGTTTTTGCTCCCTCTTTGGCTGCGTATTCAACTCTCTGACTGGCAATTCCTTATTTGAAAATGCACTTGCATTGCATAAGCAAGCAGATTCCACTAAATCCACTATCTGAATGGCTTTTTCTAGTGTCAGTGTAGCTTCTAAAGGTAAACGTTCACGTATGCGTACACTATAGGCTTTTCCGACAATTTGATCTCATAACATATCTTGTTTAGCATTTCCAAAGTCACATACTGCAAGCATTTCACGTAACACAGATACGTTTCATCATGTCTCTGGGCTCGTTGACGAAAATTATGCCTTTCAGCAATTACGTTGACTTTCTGCACAAAATGTGTTCGCAGTGCAACTACGGCATGATCGTAGGTAGTACCTGTTTTAGTTAAGGTGTAGAAAATCCTCTGTGCTTCTGTTCCAACGCTGTGTAGTAGTACAGCACGCTTTCTGGCATCGGGCCAAGTAAGTAGTTTTCAAATCAAGGGTTCCCCGGGGCATTGTAGAAAGATAGGAGACGAAGGAGCAGTAGCCATAGCCATCCTCATCGCCAATTTTGTTATGTATTTGTAAAATGTCGGACACTTCAAAACAATTTCATGTTTGTTCACACTCTGGGTGTTTCTCAATGTCAAGGAAGGATCCTTAGTGGCTGGATTTCAAGGATGCTACGTCATCAAATCTCGACAAAGTACCGTTCCAATGTCTAGGATGCTTTAGAATTTTACCAAGGACTCAATCCTTCGATCAGAGGATTTTGAAGGATGCTTGTGTGCATCCTTTGCGGTCTAAAAATACCCACAATCCTTTGCAAACGTCAGAAGGGGAGAGATTTAAAAATATCACAAAACGAAACTAACAACAAAGCAGCATGATCCATTGTTTTTTCAACTGTTATTTAAAAACAAAACACGCGGTTTAATTAAGCATAATGACTTTGAAGGCGGGACTTTTTTTGAATGACGTCATCTTGCACACTAGCTAGGCCGTTCCATTACGTGTTCTTCGAATGTCTTTCCTAGCCTCGGAAGGACCCGACTAGGAAAGCACTTGGAAGAATCCGTCCTACCAAGGAAGCATCCTTGACATTGAGAAACACCCAGTGATTACTTTTTCTCTCCTACACTTCTTCTATCTCTCTCGTATAGTAGCAGTTACTAGCACCACCTAGTGGCCTGGAATGTTATTAACATACAGAACACAACACACTCCCCTGTTAATTTCTTGGAAGCGGCCGCTTTTGGGAACACGGTAAGACTGTTTGCATTTCTAAGTCGGTCTTTTCTTTTGAACATTGCATTCAGTGACACCATATTTCTTGACTGCTTGAGAGTTGTTTGATGACTCTGCTGCATTAATCACAATGATTTTTAAATTAGCACCGTAACTCCCCCTCAGTTGTTTAACTTTACCTACTTTTGAGCCACTTTCAAGACGATCGCTGTGTCTTTCCATATTTCTATGGGATGAGAAATCTGCCATAATTTGAAACCGTAAAAAATATGTTTGAAAGGTTGTAACTTAGAGTGTGAAACCTCGAAATCTAATTTGAATGCACAAAAAAAGAATTCCAATCTCTAAATCTTTTTTCCAATCTCTGAAAATAGTACTTTTTATTTGAGTTTTCTTTCTGTAGCACCGTAGCTCTCGTTTTACGGTGTTACGAATACACATTTTCAGATGCCGCTTTTCCATTGTTGGTACCAGATCGCCTCTACTTGCCTCTACTCGCTTTAGGGAGCTTTTCCATTGCATAGTATTCGCTCCCCCAGACTCTACTCGCCATTGCAGATAGTACCATGTACCCGCCCACAGTGACGCAACAGAAAACTGCCATGACGCTACCTTCGACACGACACAGCGGAATCGAATAGATGGTGTCCTTGATTCTCGGTATGTGTCTTTTTGTCACAACAAGGGGACAGTCAGTTTTTCAGAAGAAGCTTAAGGACGCAAGACAAGATACTGCAGAAAAAAACAAGAGAATTTTGGAAATAATTTATCAGAACGACGAGCTGACTACGGTTGCTCAAAGACGCAAGAGGGTAAGATAGCATGGTTCACTCCTTGCTTAAACCCCGTTGCCGACCGTCTGTTTGGGCGTTCAATCGATCGACCAAGTGGTGGGATGTGATTGTTCCCGGATTTACTAACACACAGTGGCTGCAGAACTTCAGAATGTCTGAAGAAACATTCCTATACCTGTGCAACAAACTTCGTCCAGTGATGGAAAGGCACGACTCAAACTTCTGCAGATGTGTACCTCTAAAGAAGGGGTTGGCAGTCGCACTGTGGAAATTTGCTACTGGCTCGGAGTACAGAAGTGTCGGCCATCTTTACGGAGTAAGCATAACAACTGTGTGTCGGTGTGTACAAGAGTTCTGTGCTGCTGCGGAGATATTGTTGGTACCAGAGCAAATATGTTTCCCAGGCCCAGAGAAGTTTGAAGAAATGGCTGCCTACACTGAGAACAGGTGGGGACTCCCGCAGTGTATTGGCGCAATTGATGGTTCACACATACCCATCATTGCACCAAAGGAGTACCACTGTGACTACTTCAACCGTAAAGGCTGGCACTCCATCATCCTTCAAGGTGTTGTAGATGGAAAGGGGCTTTTCTGGAATGCATTTAGTGGACTTCCTGGGAGCTTGCATGACGCTCGGGTTTTGAGACTGTCCACATTGTGGGAGTTGGCCAGCCGTGGCAAACATTTTCCGGGATACACCAGGAATGTTGGTGGGGTGAATGTTGGCTACTACATCCTAGGGGACTCTGCCTATCCCTTACAGAACTGGCTCATAAAACCATTCTCTGACACTGGACGGCTAACAGCAGAACAGCAGATCTACAACAGGAAGATTTCCAGAGTACGGGTAGTGGTTGAAAATGCTTTTGGCAGACTTAAGGGAAGGTGGCGTTGCCTCATGAAGAGAAATGACTGTGACGTTGAACTGGTCAAATCTATGGTGCTGACTTGCTGTGCTCTGCATAACCTTTGCGAGACTCATGGAGAGGCCTATGACATTGAGTGGGATGCAGCTGTAGCAGCAGAACATACGATGGCACAGGCACAGGGTGCAGAGGAGGAGGGGACGGATGTACGAGAGGGACTGATGCGCTACTTCAATAGCTAGAATTGTAATTGTCTTTACTGTCACACTGTAATTACAAATAAACGTTTTGTATTACCTTTTACAGTAACATGGTCCAACTTTTTTTATATGGTTCTAACCATATAACTATATGGCAGTAACTACTTAATAGTGTAAAATTATTGTTGATTGTTGACTCCTAAGGTTAACTATTCCAATAGTGGGTTCAAATCTAAAATGAGCTGGCTACACAGGTTGTCATTTTTCAGAAGGAATGAGACAGAGTATGATTGTGAAAGTAATATATTGTAACGAGTACAACGTAACTAATTCCTTTTAATACCCAGTAATAAGTAATTGTCTTACTTTTTGAATGAGTAATAAGTAAATAGTAACTTATTACTTTTCCCAAGTAACTTGCCCAACACTAACTACAGTACTCAATCAGTGCAGCAGAAAAAGATGGCTGGATTTACATTTAATATTTACATTTAACATTTACACTTACAGCATTTGGCAGACACTTTTATCCTAAATATGCTAAAACCTTTAAATTAAAAACCATGGTCAGATACATTTATAACAAGATAATAACTTTATTTAAGAAATGTGCAATTTAAATAAAGTATACAAGTGTTAAAATGAAAACAAGCCAGTGCAAAGCAGCAAACTATATATACACATAAGTGTTAAAATGAAAACCAGTGCAACAGCAAACTATATACAAGGCAAATAGTGCCAATTTGTGCATTAAGCATTTTTTTACACATTGGCTAGTTCAGGGGCGGACAAATCTGGTCCCGTTGGCCACTCAACGCCTGTACAAGCTGGCCCAGTGTACCTAGGAAGGCCTGCTTGAAGGCTGCAGTTTCAGCATTCTCCCTCCTTAAGGTTGCTTCCAGATTCCTTGCACAAGCAGCATCTTTGAGGGCCATCTGAAGATGCCGCTCACGCTGAGCTCGGTTCAGTTCTTGCTGCTCCACATCAGTCTCCTGCATCTCCCTTAGGACAGTAAGATTGTCCTGTTCTTGACTACATTTCCTTTGGTCTGCACAATAAAGAAAACATACATTTTGGTTAGCCAACTCAAATGTATAAATACAAGTTTGGACCTTGAGACAATACACTTCTCGAACAAGGCATTCGATCAAGTTAAATTACCACAGTTGCATAAAAAATCTTAGGCTAGAAGATCTTTGTAATATACATACTCTGCGGTGTGCTGGAGGCAGACGGTGTTGGTGTCGGTGTTGATGCTGCAGATGGTACCAATGGGGAATCATCTCGGGCCATCGTATCACCTTGCTCACTGATCGAATCTTGAACAGAAATAGCTGGTTAATTACGTAAACTACAATACATTGAAAATAAACAATAGCACAACCTACAGTAATGCTATCTCATTATTGTTTGAATAATTTCGTAAACATGTTGATTTGATTGTAACTATTTCAAAGAGAAAAAAAGCTTTCAAGCCAAGTACACGGGTAACCTAATAACAACGTACCTTCTTCCACCAGGGTTTCCAACAAAGCCGAGGCCGAATCAAGGCCGCTTTACCTTCCATTGCTCGCTGGTCTATGGCCATAAATAGCGTCCATCTGGTCAAACCATTTCCACGTCTTTCGGTTCAAACCACACCGGCCATTGTGATCCTTTATCGATCGATAGTCGCTTTTAAGTTTTTTTAAACTTTTCCCTACACTATTCCTGTTGGAATGATCGTTGGTAGCCATGTGCGGCCAACATCTCCGAAACTTCCTGGTAGACTTTCTCGTTACGAGTAGCCCCATCCAGCTCTCGCTGGATCTTTTCGTCGGCTACCAAACTGAGGAATGTCTGCACTTCCTCTGCTGACCACGGTGTTGTTTTGTTGTACTGTACCAGATTGCGGATGCAAAATATCCACTCTGCACTGAATCGCGCTGGGTTTACGCCTGTTGATGTAGGATGTCCTAGGATGTCGCGCAAATGTGACGAGTCGCTTTAGTCCAATCTGTAGTCTGCATTGTTGTCACGTCACATTTTGGTATCGCCTCAGCTCGCTTGGAACCTCGACAAAGCAGGTACTAGAAAAAGTACCTGGTACCAGGTACTATCCCAACTTTTGCACAATGGAAAAGCAAAAAAGGCGAGTTGAGTCGAGTTAAGCTGGTACTATGCAATGGAAAAGCTCCTAAAGCGAGTAGAGGCGAGGCGAGCTGGTACCAGCAATGGAAAAGCGTGACCACAGGGAGTTTGGCTGAGATCACCCTCACTGTGAGCCAAGACACTTGCCCATTGTCAAGCTGTGAGTGAGGTGGACGCTTGTGTTGCAGTCTGCACAGTAACAAAACCTTAGGTCCAGTTATAAGTCATATCTAGAATTACTGCAAAGTAACAGCAAAATAACTGTAGTTTGATAGACTACAGGTCAATGTAATGTTAGGACAGCAGAGTGGTTTTACAGTAGTACTAGTAAGATGACCTATATAGCCATACATAAAGTATTATATAAATATATATATATAATCATGAATCCGTTATCATTAAATGTAATAAAACATTTGGAAAGAGCAACATCCGGTGAATTTGGTAACCAATTTTTTCTTTAAATCCCAAAAGTGTTGTCCTTTATTTTGTCTATGCATGTATGTAATGTCTGTAAGATGCAATTCCTCACATATTTCAAAACAATGCTTCAGCACAGGGCCGGCCCCACGCATGAACAAACTAATACATTTCTTATAGGTCCCCATGGCCACCAGGAAGCCCCCTCTCAAAACATTTTTTTTTAACTTTATCAATAATGATATCAGCGATTTATAAGTCAGGCCATGAATAGATGGATGGATTATGTCAGAGGTTGGTAATCATAAATTTCTGCTTAGGGTCCCTAGAGCGTGGGCCGGCTCTGCTTTAGCATACACTAAATGGTAAACTATTAGGACCCTGAACACGTTGAAATCCACCCTCTCAATTTAAATATGTACATATTCAAACAGGACACATGCATCGATAGACTACCAGTATGTTTAATGCGCCTGCCCAGGCATCACCCCAGGGAACTCCTATCAGCATATACAGGGCCAGATGTTGGTGGGATGTTATGTAGCCTAAAGATGTTAGGGAGCTTGGGAGTTCACTAATGTGCGCAATGGTCTCTCGCACGCGTTCTGTCACCTCTCAAAGGTGATCAGACAGGTTTGATCAGCCGCAGCGTTTCCATGTGCACATGGCCGTATACGCAAACACTAGCACAAACACACTTAATATACTTGCTAAGACCAACTGCCTTTCAATCAATTAGATTTACCGTCGTTTCCCCAGAAAATTATTTGTCTTGTTCAACAATTACAACCTCGGTTAGTGCAATAACCCAGGAAACGCAACTACTAAACAATGTGTGCTTCAATCCTTCTAATAGCATAGGTAACAGTGAGTAATTTCTTTAAAAATATGTTTTTCGATATTTGACAAATACAGTATTAGTCATACAATCGAACACATGGCGTGATGTAAACGGAACCGTATCGGTTACCCACCCTGACCGTGAAACGTCGTCCACAGGCAAATCCCAATAAATAAGGATGAAATAAACTTCCAATACTCCATCATGCCGAAATAGGCGCTGAGATGCCAAACTTTCTGCAGTGCGCAGCGTAAAACTATCCTCCGTAGTCTTGGCGCACCGTCTCACATGCTCTCTCTGTAGCGCCCCAGTCCCTCTCAATAACTCTCCCCTATGGCCAGGGACATCTCAGCACGTGTTCTCGACTCCAATGTCACTGTCAAGTTCAATATATTATATTTTGAGAAATTCTTCTGGCAATGTTTGCCTTTCTTATTTACACATCCAAAACAAACGTTTTTTAGCATATCCTAGCGACACATTGTAGCATGATGAGTTTTTTTTATTCGATAGACTGGTTGATTTTGTTGATATAGTAGATAGTAGGCTGAGATGCATGCCACACAACACTAAATTAAGTTATATTTGTGTTTATGTTGTTCAAATACCCACCCCCACTTGTTTCCCTCTCTATCCTTCCTAGTTTGGGTTCTCTCTCTCTCTCTCTCTCTCTCTCTCTCTCTCTCACTCCTTTTGTCTCAGTACTTCTGGACCAGCACATGCAGACTGCCATCAGATCAGATTAAATGACAGTGTTTTTGGCTAAGCCTGAAGGGGATAGAGGTTGGTGGAGAGATACACAGTGTGTGTGTGTGTGTGTGTGTGTGTGTGGTTGTCATTGTGAGCTAAATGCAGCAGACATTGTGTACCTGGGTGAGATAGACACAGGAGGTGGCTGAATTGGTATTACCCACTATAGCCTTATCCCACAGAATATAACATATACAATAACTACATAATATAGTTCATGTAGCCGGTACATACGTTTGTCAATGTGCTTCATGTGTGGAGGTGTTCACATGCCTTCTATGGCTTAATGTATTAAAACAACGTACTGTAACTTGGCATATCATGCTCTTGTGAAAGGCTTCATGACTCTTAATAGGTTGAATAACAATTATTAGAATATATCATTTAGACAAATGTGCTGAACCATATAGAGCATCAGCACCTGATGCAGGTGTGTATGTGTCTATCAGTGTTCTCACTACACACGTTCAACCGGATAGGACTGGTGTGAGACATGCAGGAGAATACAGTTGTTTTTCGGGACTGGCTATGGCGACATTAGATATACTTAAGCAGTATTGTACATATGCTGTTACTATTTACATCATTATTTTGAATGATTCTCATTTTCATTATTCTGTGCTGTGTAACCAGCTGCCATCTGGGGACAAAATGAAGTTCAAGAACACGAAAGATGCTATTTACAGTTACATTATTATGTGAGAACAACAGCCTCAGGAAGACTGTTCTGTGTTATCATTATTAAGTACAATGTGGATCTGCTTTTTTGTGAATAGGCTGCTGACCTTGCGGAGAATGTTTGATTCAGCAGCTCTACCTTAACGAGCCTCATTACAGTAGGATGCTTTTTTTAATTGACTACAGGTGGGTGTATGAAAGGCTAAACACACTGTTCTTACACAACCAACCAGCAGATACGCATACACATGAAACACCCTCATAATGACAGACAGTATGCAACCACCATGGTTACAGAAACACATGCACACACGCACACACACACACACACACACACACACTATGTCCGAGTCAGGTCTGCCGCTGTTAATAATACAGAGCAGGCAGAGGTCAGAGTGCAAGCTGCTGAGATGCTGCAACTTTAGGACACCATCCACTGTAACGGCCCATGGAGCAAGCCCATATCCAGGCTGGAGGCCTGGGCAGCTATGATAACCCACAGCAGCCTATAGGGAGCCAGCTAGAAGGTCTGGAAATCAATCTGATGTATATGCACTTTGGAAGCATATTTTTGACACAGCTATTCCGATTAAATCATCCAAGGGCATTTTTTATATTAATAGAATAATCTTTTCTTGGCTGGATTTTTGGATTATTCAGATCACATTCTATCCCTTAATGTTACTTACTGTGATATTGTTTTAGCCTATTTGGCTTTGCTTTCACTGTCAACACACTTTGCAAAACTTGTTTGAAAAGGTGTTCTATACATAGAGTGTATTATAATATTTGAGTTTATTATTAAAAGGTCATATTCATAAAAAGGCTGTTGTTCCAACCGAGTGCAGCAATAGACAAACTGTTGGAGTCAGTGATAGGCTCTTCAAACACCCCACAGAGAAAAGGTCTAATTAGCACTATTAGATGTCATGTTTTGAGTATTATTTCTAGTCTCTGTTACAACTACAAAAGCTTTATTTCTCTTCTGTGCTATTATGACAAAGTGTCCAAGCTACACTATATAATCGTCTAGGATTATAGACTGTTCTCCAGTTCTCATTTCCCTGTTCTCCACTGTCTCTATACCGTTGCAGAAGTTAGCTAGAGTAGAGGTCAGGAACATAATACATAGACCATTGGCTCCCATTACAGTAAGTAACCATGAACAATGTTTACACTGGTGTAACTTTGTATCGGCTACATAATTACATGCATGCTTTATGTGATTTTGTCTGAATTCAGTGTTATGCTTTAAATTAATATTTGTCCAAATGGATGTATCTGTGTTTATCAAATCCACAAGGTTTCCAAGCAGGGAAAGGATATTATTAAGCTAATGCTTTTCCTGAAATATAGGACTGCTCCCACATAGTGGCTACACTGAAGCATTGCACCCACAATCCCCATCTGCTCAACTAAATGTGTGAGTACAGTTCATGAGGATCAATAACTGTCAGTCTAACACGATGACCTGCAGCATTGGAGCACCACAAGAAACAGCCTTGGCCCCATTCCTCTCCACTCTCTACACTGCAGACTTCACCTTCAACACCTCAGACTGCTACCTCCAGAAGTTCTCTGATGACTCAGCAGTTGTGGGCCTTATCTCTGATGTTGAGGATTTTCTTACACCAGTCCACAAAGTCCCGGTTCAGATGTCTGTACACACTGGTCAGACATCTGAAC